>WNWK01053850.1:0-11745 GCA_009830355.1 Cherax destructor | reverse complement strand
GGAATAGCCTAGAAAGCGACGTAGTGGAGGCAGGAACCATACATAGTTTTAAGACGAGGTTTGATAAAGCTCATGGAGCAGGGAGAGAGAGAACCTAGTAGCAATCAGTGAAGAGGCAGGGCCAGGAGCTATGAATCGACCCCTGCAACCACAAATAGGTGAGTACACACACACACACACACACACACACATATATATATATATATATATACAGTGGACCCTCGGTTAACGAAAGGTTCCGTTAACGTAAGCTTCGGAAAACGTAAGCTTTTTTCGTAATCGGTTAGCGAAAAATTCCTCGGTTACCGAAAGGTATTAGACGTGTCCGCCTGCTCCGCGCAAGCGCAGGACGCCAGTGAAGCGTTGTTTACCATTGAGAGAACATTACCTAGCGTGCTCTTTCAAAGATTCACAATATATTTGGTGTCTTTTTTGGTGGTTTAGTGATTGTCACCGTGAAATAAGTCACCATGGGTCCAAAGAAGCTTCCTAGTGGCACCCCAGTGGTAGCAGGCATGCAGGGAGTGTAGAATTCATGCAGAGAGTGTAGCATTCATGCAGGGAGTGTAGCAGGCATGCAGGGAGTGTAGCATTCATGCAGGGAGTGTAGCATTCATGCAGGGAGTGTAGCAGGCACGCAGGGAGTGTAGCATTCATGCAGGGAGTGTAGCATTCATTCAGGGAGTGTAGCATTCATTCAGGGAGTGTAGCATTCATTCAGGGAGTGTAGCATTCATGCGGGGTGGCATTCATGCAGGGAGTGTAGCATTCATGCAGGAGTGTAGCATTCATGCAGGGAGTGCAGCAGGCATGCAGGGAGTGCAGCAGGCATGCAGGGAGTGCAGCAGGCATGCAGGGAGTGCAGCAGGCATGCAGGGAGGTAGCAGGCATGCAGGGAGTGTAGCAGGCATGCAGGGAGTGTAGCAGGCATGCAGGGAGTGTAGCATTCATGCAGGGAGTGTAGCATTCATGCAGGGAGTGTAGCAGGCATGCAGGAAGTGTAGCATTCATGCAGGGAGTGTAGCATTCATGCAGGGAGTGTAGCATTCATGCAGGGAGTGTAGCATTCATGCAGGGAGTGTAGCATTCATGCAGGGAGTGTAGCATTCATGCAGGGAGTGTAGCATTCATGCAGGGAGTGTAGCATTCATGCCGGGAGTGTAGCAGGCATGCAGGGAGTGCAGCAGGCATGCAGGGAGTGCAGCAGTCATGCAGGGAGTGTAGCAGGCATGCAGGGAGTGTAGCAGGCATGCAGGGAGTGTAGCATCCATGCATTAAAAGAAAAAGAAGGGAAGTAACCCCAGAGAGGGACTTGTTACCTGAAGTCCTTTTGGAGGGGGATTTCCCTTCCAACCATTAACACCCTGCCCCTGTCAGCAACTCTACCTTCCAGATGCCTGCAACTCTTCAATAAAGGTAAGTAAATGTTATTTTTTTTTTTTTTTTTGAGTGATTATTTTTTTGTGGAACGATTTAATTGTATTTACATTATTTCTTATGGGAAATAAGGTTCCAGATAACGAAAGATTCAGATTAAGTAATAGCTCCTGGACCGGATTAATTGGTCTCACAGGCCACATAAGTTATGTGAAAAAATAAAATAGTGAAAAAACCAAGAAACCTTTTAAAGGAAGTAAACCAAAGTTTATCGGCGATTGCTATATCTCGGTAAGTACTGTTCGCAATTTTTTTTTTTGGAGGGGCTTAAAAGAATCAGAAAAATAATCTTGACATTTTGATAAGAATTTTTTTTTTTTTTTTTTTCAAATATTTTGCGACACCAGGAGACACTTCAGGATTTGGGGTTGCGACAGTCAAAGGGTTAATACTTGATGTGCTGTTGGAGTGGAAGCAAAGTAACATTTATGAAGGGATTCAGGGAAACCGGCAGGCCGGACTTGAGTCCTGGAGATGGGAAGTACAGTGTCTGCACTCTGAAGGAGGGATGTTAAATGTTGCAGTTTTATAACTGTAGTGTAAGCATCCCTCTGGCAAGACAGTGATGGAGTGAATGTTGATGAAAATTTTTCCTTTTCGGGCCACCCTGCCTTGGTGGGAAACGGCCGATGTGTTAATAAAATAAAATAAAAATTAATGAGCAATGACTATATATAAAGAAATTTTGTGAGGCTAAATGTCCCATCTCCACTCTGTATCTGAAAATACTTTAAAGTTTAGATAGGTAGTTACAGGGTAATGAGGTTTCAGACAAACATATACTGGTATGCATATGTACTGTGTATATGTGTGCTCAGCTATATGTGCATGCACACTCACACTCACAGTCACCAAGTGAATGTACTGTACATCATCTACATGTTCCTTGATTGGTAGAAGTGCCTCTTGGCTGACAAGATACTGATGGCCATTTAATGCCTCACATGTGTCTAGTGATTGTTTTCACATATCACTTGTAGCAGTGTGTGAAAAGAGGTAACAAATTTATCACAACATAGATGGCAACACATAATGCAGTGGAACCCCGAGTTTTGGCCGCTTTGAGTTTAGATCGCTTTTTTGGGCTAAATTTTGTCTCTAGTTTTGCACTGTGCCCTGAGTTTCGCCTGGCGTACCTGACCTGTCCGCCTGCCCATGCAGGCGTCATGAGTCAGTGTGGCTTTGTTACTGTTATGGGGCTATAGGACCCAACATGTATTGATGTATTTAAGTAACAGTTACTCTGGAATACCTAATTACATATATTGAATTGATGGGGTCACAGCTGCTTAATGGTCATAAGGGCAGATCACTCTTAGGGGCTGAGAGGCAGCTGAATCAAGACTGTTTTTCTCAATATAATAGGTTGTACTATAGACACACACACATTAAAATAAGTACAGTAGACCGTCATTTAGCACGAGATTATGATTATGGGTATTGCACGATTGAAGAATTGCGGCACATTATTATCTAACACAATGTAAAAATGATATTACACGATTCGCGGGAGGGGAAAAAATTTTGAGCGCACGGTCGCCCGCAGTGGGTTAAACCATTGAGTCAATGGGAGAGTCCTACTGAGGGTGGCTATGAGCCACATCAAGTGTTTAATGCTGACGAGACAAGTGTTTTCTGGAAGAAAATGCCAACATGAACTTAAATCAGTCAGCAAGAGAAAAGTGCACCAGGCTTCAAGACAGCAAATGATCGCTTCACCTTGTTCCTTTGCGGTAATGCATCAGGTAATTTCAAGTGTAAGCCCATGGTTATTTACCGCTCTAAGAATCCTCATGCTTTGAGGAAAAGGGAATTTGTTTTTCCTTCCCACAAATTGTAAGTTTATTCAGGTATACACAGATACAGTTACATTGATTATCATACATAGCAGCATATGTGTAGAGAACCTAGGATAACCCTAAAAAGTCAGACAGAATGGAAATAAGTCACTCTGACTTTTTTGGGTTGTCCTAGTTTCTCTACACATATGCTGCTATGTATGATAATCTTTGTAACTGTATCTGTGTATACCTGAATAAACTTAATTACAGTTTGTGGGAAGGAAAAACAAATTCCCATTTCCTCAAGCAGCCACCTTGTTGTTGTGGATCAGCGGGGAGACCACCCGCCGTCCCCAGCCACCCCCCAACACCACCCCACCATCCCAGCATTCGTAGTTCATACACATTCAGTCCTCTGCTACACGTTCTGTCCACTGTGTTTTGATCTTTAAATTACTATATCTTGTATCTGCCAAGCAATCATGACACCCAGTAGGCATACCAGTTTTGCTCAAAGTGGCAAGAAAAGGTGTAAGCATTTAAGTCTTAGAATTAACAAAGGAAACAAAGATATTAGACAAAACATAACCTGTGGCCGTAATGAAGTGTTACTTTGTACACATAAAGAGAGGTAAACATAAGTTTGAGTGACTGACTTGACTGACTTACTGAATGACTTGACTGACTTACTGAATGACTTGACTGACTTACTGAATGACTTAAAGTTAGACACTCAGTACAACCATCGACTTCAGTTCCAGAACCTCTACTATCCACCTCAGCCCAGTAGGGCCAATCATCCACAAACATCCACAATCATCCACAATCATCCACAAACACCAGCACCCACAATTTAAGGTAAATACTATTATTTCTGTTACATTTGTAGTCTTAAGCAGTAAAAACAACATAATACATCACGATAATGAACTACAATTACATATTCACTTTTATTTTTGTAAGATCTGGTGGTCTAAAAAAAACTTGTTTGGCTTTTTTGGGGACTCCCAGGAACGTAACCCTATTTTTCCCATAAGTTCTTTTAATTATCTAACACAAATTTATCTAACACAACGTTTTCAGGAACGTAACTACAGTGGACCCCCGGCTAACGAAAAAACTTCATTCCAGAAGCCTGCTCAAGTGCCATTACCGAACGAATTTACTTCCTTAAGAAATAATGTCATGTACGTTAGTCTATTTCAGACCCCCAAAAATACACTTCCACAAGCACTTACAATATTATACTTACATAATTATATGATTTCCGGGGTGTTCGTTAGCCGGGGGTCCACTGTACCGTGCTAAATGACGGTCTACTGTAGTTTATAAAGTTGTATTTCTTTTTGTAAAAATAAATAAGTTGTGGAAATAGTAAAAACAATTATTGTGGAAACTAGAGAATTGTGCAAGGTTGTTTTGGGTGGGCATATGAGAGTAGGCTGGCTTGGTCTCTCACTCTTCTTGGTGGTTTCAAGCTGGTAGGATGCACTTGTTCTTTTCTTTATTTCTGGGCAGGATGTGTGCCCCCAGAGGTAAGATTTAGACCTTAAAATGATGTAACCATTATACCCAGGGTGACTGCAGTGTGTCAAAACACTGGGTTAAGAAGGCCCTCAAGAGAAAAGGAGGGCTAATTGTTTGAGAACGGACCATGTGGCTGTCCTAGTAGAACAGTGGAAATATAAACACTAAAGCAGTATACAGTGGTACCTCGACTTACGATGGTCCCCAAACTCACCCTTTTATGTAAGTTTATTTTTTTAAACGCTTTTGTAAGTGTAATTTTGGGGATCTAAAAGGACTAGTCTATTTTATATCATTCCTTAAGGGGATAAATTCGTTTGGTAATGGCACTTGAACAGTATTCTGGAATGAAAAAATATCGTAAGTCGAGGTACCACTGTAATGTGATCTTTCATTGAGAATGTTTCGCTTTAGTGTTTATATTTCCATTGTGTCAGTATTTTATACCATTTATTTCCACCTAGTAGAACAGCTGAGAGTGCATGCTTATGTTAAGAATAAGAGAATTCCTAACCTGAATATTTTGTATATACAGTGGAACCCCGGTTAACGAAAAAAATTCATTGCAGAAGCCTGCTCAAGTGCCATTACCGAACGAATTTACTTCCTTAAGAAAAAATGTCATTTACGTTAGTCTATTTCAGACCCCCAAAAATACACTTCCACAAGCACTTACAATATTATACTTACATAATTGCACGATTTCCGGGGTGTTCGTTAACCGGGGTTCCACTGTATCTTTGTGGAATATATTCCCTATTTTTGTAATAGTAGTTTAACCTGTAAACGGTCCAAACGTATATATATGTTCGCTTGCCCAGTGCCCCGAATATTTTGAAAAAAAAAAAAAAAATTTGTATAGAAATAAAGAGCACATTTTTGTAAGTGTTATAGGATATTACAAATAAAGAAGCATTTGTAATAAACGACTGTTTGGGATACTGAGTAAACTATCAGATTTTCAATATTTATTATATTATTATTAATATAAAAACATATACTCTGATTAAAAACATATAATCTAATATTCTGTGTAAAAACATATATTTACACAATCATAGTACAATAAAATATCACAAGCAAATCATATACTTAGTGATGTGTCAAGTCGCTGCCAACTTCGTGTCACGCAGGACACTGCCATACCTCGTCATGATACTCCTTCTCCACCGTGTCCTCAGACACCCTTATCTCTGTGTTACACACACCATCGCTCAGGGTCACTCACGACACCTTCTCTGTGCCACATGGCACGCCCCCTGCATCATGAACCATTCTCTATTACAATCCTGTACAACGCGTCTTGACCTACACCAAATACACGACAACTTGTGTCGTGCCACCGTCACAAACTCTCTGCATACACCACTAAAACCCTGACACTCCGGTTAACAATCTCCGGTTAACAATCTCCGGGTACAGTCTCGGGTACAGTCTCAGGTACAGTCTCAGGTACATCGTCGCAGGTACATAGTAGATTCTGGTGACCTCGCCGCTCTCCTTGTTGTAGGCTATCACCAGCACCACACTGCATGAGTCTGCAACTCTCACGCAGGTCTGACTGGCGAACTCCAGTAGTATGTCAGTGAGCTTGTCACCAGCACCACACTGCAACTCTCATGCAGGTCTGACTGACTAACTCCAGTAGTATATCATTGAGCTGGTGGACTCTCCAGTGTTGAATAGGGGAGAGTCTTGATGACACTGTCAGTCAAGCCGGCCCAACAGTCAAACATCAGGTCTGATGACGTAACCCCTTGACTGCCGGCCGGTGAGGTAATTACCTAACTACCATTGTTAGGTAAGGGGCCGTAACACCCCCACCACAAAATGACCGACACACAAAGATTCAGGTACTATGTAATAAATTTTATCCCAAACAGTCATTTCCCGGACAAACAATATGCTCCCGGACAGGCCACTCATATTACAAATAAAGAAGCATTTGTAATAAACGACTGTTTGGGATACTGAGTAAACTATCAGATTTTCAATATTTATTATATTATTATTAATATAAAAACATATACAGTGGTACCTCGACTTACGATGGTCCCCAAACTCACCCTTTTATGTAAGTTTATTTTTTTAAACGCTTTTGTAAGTGTAATTTTGGGGATCTAAAAGGACTAGTCTATTTTATATCATTCCTTAAGGGGATAAATTCGTTTGGTAATGGCACTTGAACAGTATTCTGGAATGAAAAAATATCGTAAGTCGAGGTACCACTGTACTCTGATTAAAAACATATAATCTAATATTCTGTGTAAAAACATATATTTACACAATCATAGTACAATAAAAAGTCACAAGTAAAATCAAGTATTCGGTGTTGTGTCAAGTCGCTGCCATCTTCTAGTGTCACAGGACACTACCACACCTTGTCATGATACTCCTTCTCCACCGTGTCCTCAGACACCCTTGTCTCTGTCTTATGGCACCTACGGGGTTCCACGACACCCGTACCATAAAGACTCAATCGCTGTGTTACACGACACCTTCTCTGTGCCACATGGCACGCCCCCTGTATCATGAACTCTTTCTCATAAAGCCTTTACACCGCGTTATGACACACCCCAAATACACGACTCAACCTGTGTCGTGCCACCATCACAAACTCTCTGGATACATCACTAAAACCCTGACACTCCGGTTAACAATCTCCGGGTAAATCTCAGGTACATCGTCGCAGGTACATAGATTCTGGTGACCTTGCCGCTCTCCTTGTTGTAGGCTATCACCAGCACCACACTGCATGAGTCTGCAACTCTCACGCAGGTCTGACTGGCGAACTCCAGTAGTATGTCAGGGAGCTTGTTACCAGCACCACACTGCAACTCTCATGCAGGTTTGACTGACGAACTTCAGTAGTATATCAGTAAGCTGGTGGACTCTCCAGTGTTGAATAGGGGAGAGTCTCGATGACACTGTCAGTCAAGCTGGCCCGACAGTCAAACATCAGGTCTGATGACGTAACCCCTTGACTGCCGGCCGGTGAGGTAATTACCTAACTACCATTGTTAGGTAAGGGGCCGTAACATAGGATAAAAAAAATTTAGGGTCAGTACTTACCAAGATATGAGGTCGTGAAGTTGGCACTTGGCGATCACCTGACTGCAACATGGAGCACTGTTGCTTGCAGAAATTGTACATACAGTGGACCCCCGAGTAACGGTCTGTCCGAATAACGGTTTCTTCGTTTAAAGGTTGCCTTTTTCGGTCAATATTTTTCTCGTGTAGCGGTCCGTACCAGACCTGTCTGCCTGCCTGCGCTTGCGCGCCTTGCCGCGCAGGATGCCAGTCTAGCGTTGTTTACACTTGAGTGAACAATACCCAGCGCGCTCTTTCAAACATTCACAATAGTGGACCCCCGCCTAATTAGCAAAATTCATTCCAGAAGCCTGCTCAAGTGCCATTACCGAACAAATTTACTTCCTTAAGAAATAATGTCACATAGGTTAGTCTATTTCAGACCCCCAAAAATACACTTCCACAAGCACTTACAATATTATACAGTGGACCCCCGAGTTTCGTAAAAACTTCACTCCTGAAGTCTGCTCAAGTGCCATTACCGAACGAATTTACTCCCTTAAGGAAAAATTTCACATAGGTTAGTCTATTTCAGACCCCCAAAAATACACTTCCACAAGAACTTACAAAATTATACTTACATAATTGCACGATTTCCGGGGTATTCGTTAACCGAGGGTCCACTGTACTTACATAATTGTACGATTTCCGGGGTGCTTGTTAGGGGGGGGTCCACTGTACATTTGTTGTGTTTATTGGTGGTTTAGTGATTGTCACTGTGAAATAAGTCACCATGAGTCCAAAGAAGCTTCCTAGTGGCACCCCTGTGGTAAAGAGAGTGAGGAACACCATTGAACTGAAGAAAGAGATTGTAGAAAAATATGAGAGTGGCGTACGTATGAGTGAGCTTGCCAGGATGTACAACAAAAACCAATCTACTATCACCTCTATCCTGGCAATGAGAAAAGAAATCAAGGAAGCTAATGTTGCAAAAGGGGTTGATATGTTAACGAAAAATAGATCGAAAACAGTGAATGAGGTTGAGAAGTTGTTGGTGGTGTGGATCAATGAAAAACAGATAGCGGGTGATAGTATTTCCATGGCGATAATTTGTGAAAAGGCAAGGCAGTTGTACGCTGATCTTAAGACAATGTCTGGAACCAGTGGTGATGAGAATGATTTTAAAGCCAGCAGAGGCTGGTTTGAGAGATTTAAGAAACGTAGTGGCATACACAGTGTTGTGAGGCATGGTGAGGCATCCAGCTCAGACAAACGTGCAGCTGAAAAGTTTGTGAGTGAATTTAAGGGGTATGTAGAGGCTAAAGAATTCCTCCCCCAACAAGTGTTTAACCCTTTGACTGTTTTGGTCATATATATACATCTTAGGAGCCAGTGTTTCGAACGTACATATACAGTGGACCCCCGGTTAACGGCCATAATTCGTTCCAGAATGCTGTTCAAGTGCTGTTACTAAACGAATTTATTAACTTAAGGAATATTGTAAATTAGAGTAGTCTTTTTGGACCCCCAAACATACACTTACAAAAGCACTTAAAAAAATACACTTACATAAATGTTAGTGTTTGGAGCCGGCCGTTAACCAGGGGTCCACTGTACTCACAATTTCTTGTGGCTTCAAATCAAACAGGAGAAAGCTGGTAGGCCCACATTTAAGAGAATGAGTCTGTGTGGTCAGTGTGCGTGGTATAAAAAAAATCCTGCAGCACGCACTGCATAATGAGAAAAAAAAACTCTGACCATTATTTTGGATTAAAACGCCGACTTTGAGGTATATTTTTGTATAGTATTTATGGTTGTATTCTCTTTTTCTTGGTCTCATGTGATAGAATGCAAAACATATTACTGGAGTAGAGATGATTTTGATTAGTTTCATGATGAAAACGATCTTGAAATTGAGCTCAAAGTAGGGGAAATGGTCAATTTTTGCCAATGTACAAGAGTAAACAAATCATGCCACGCGTCCAATACACATCAACTGGTGAGTCTAATATTCTTTCACAAGTGCACATATATTATTTATATCATTTTTACAATAATGCAATAGTCTGCATAACAATAAATCTTCTATTTTTTGAGTGAATAAAAAATCATAATAGCAAGCAAGAGTAATATAAGAGGGGCCTAAAGACGTGACTAATGAACAGATGACATCTTATTTTAGTGCCAGGAATGCCTGCATTGTTTTTTCTGGACCCAATTTTGAAATTGACATCTTTTTTATTTTGCATGAAATTGGCAAAATTGCCAATTTCTTACCACTTTATTGGGTAGTTGAAATCGGTAAATTGGTGGTTTCTTGTACTCAATCGATAGAACAAATAGAGTTCTAAAGAAACAGCTATGATTTTGGTCGACTGTAACAATGGAATTGGCCGAAAATAGGGCTCAAAGTCGGCGAAATCGCCGCTGCATATATATCACTGACATCGCTAACTTTGCGAGAACGTTATTCCGTAAGTTTTCATCAAATTTCGTACTTTTGGTGTCATTACCATCGGGAAAAGATTCTCTATCATTTCATAAGAAATGTTTTTTTTTTTTCCAAAATTTTGCGACATAGAATGACAGTTTCAGAAAGGGGCCTCAGACAGTCAAAGTGATGAAAGAGACCTCTTTTGGAAGAAAATGCCAAAGAGGACCTTCATTACTCAGGAGGAAAAGGCACTGCCAGGACACAAGCCTATGAAAGACAGGCTAACTCTCATGATGTGTGCTAATGCCAGTGGTGATTTTAAAGTGAAGCCTTTACTGATGTATCACACAGAAAATCCCAGAGCCTTCAAGAAACACAATGTTAACAGGAATAATGTGTGTGTGTATTGGAAGGCTAACACTAAGGCATGGGTCAATAAGGACATTTTTGTGGAATGGTTGACTGGAGTGTTTGGCCCTAGTGTGAAGAAATACCTCCTGGAAAAGAAATTGGGACTCAAGTGCCTCCTGGTACTGGACAATGCCTGCTCATCCTCACAACTTCCAAGACTATTTGTCTGACAACTTCAGTTTCATCACAGTGAAGTTCTTGCCTCCTAACACCACTCCTCTCATCCAGCCCATGGACCAGCAGGTCATTGCAAACTTCAAGAAACTGTACACCAAAGCAATGTTTCAAAGGTGCTTTGACATAACCTCAGTCTCTGAATTGACCCTAAGAGAGTTCTGGAAAGATCACTTCAATATCGTCCATTGCATAGGCCTTATAGGTAAGGCTTGGGAGGGAGTGACTTCCAGGACTTTGAACTCTGCTTGGAGACCACTGTGGCCGGATTGTGTTGAAAAGAGGGATTTTGAAGGATTTGAGACTGACCCTGTGCCTGTTGTGGAAGATATTGTGGCATTGGGAAACAGCCTGGGGTTAGAGTTGAGTGGTGAGGATGTGGAAGAGTTGGTGGAGGAGCACAGGGTAGAGCTAACAACTGAAGAGCTGCAACAGCTGGAACTGGAACAGCATCAGACCAGAGTTGAGGCTGTTGATTCACAGGAGGAGGAAGAGGGAGTGAAGGAGGTGCCTTCTTCAGTGCTTAAGGACATGTGTACAAAGTGGAATGAGTTGCAGACATTTGTTGAAAAACACCATCCTGTGCAAGCTGAAATAAGCCATCTGTGCAACCAGTTCAGTGACAGAGCCATGTTGCACTTCAGGAAAATGTTAAAAAGGCACCAGAAACAGAGGACTCTGAACAGTTATTTTTCGAGGCAGGGTTCTAGTGACTCTCAAGCTGGTCCTTGTGGCATTAAAAGACCAAGAAGGGAAGTAACCCCAGAGAGGAACTTGTTACCTGAAGTCCTTTTGGTGGGGGATTTTCCTTCCAAACATTAACACTTTCCCCTGTCCTCCTCCCTATCTTCCAGATATAATAATAATAATAGTTTATTTAGAATGATACAATGTTGTTATTTAGACATGATACATAGTTAGGTATAATGGGGTGTACATGCCAAAAGCCCC
>WNWK01053849.1:0-11745 GCA_009830355.1 Cherax destructor | reverse complement strand
TTCCGTTGTGTTAGCTGAGTGCACTAGCGATCGGCTAGGGTCACCATAATTATTTTTTAACTATTAATATTTTTTCATTACTGTTTTATTTTTAATAATGTTTTGTACGGGAAACACCAACAACAACAAACAGGGAGGAGGGTAAAAATGTTCACGAATCAAGAGGGAATTATAAACAAGGTAGTAATTATCGACAGAGGGCAGAGGCAAAACCCAGACATAATAACTGTTATGGACAAAACTTTAAGAGCAAAACCAACATAATTTTTTTTTCCGGAGGAATGCCAAAAAATAAGCGAGAAAATGAAAAAAAGAGAGGCGGCGTTGACTGTTAGGAGTCCATGGCAGGGGAAAGATTGTTGTTTTAATTTCCCCCTCCCGGGAATTTGCGCCCCCCTTTTCCCCTCTTCCATCTCTGCCCTTAATTAAAAACAGCATTTTAAAGGCAACAAGCTATGATGGTCAGCAAAAAAATAAGCGCACACTTTTTTGTGTCTGGCCTAGATCACTGACCCTTTTCAAACCCTCGTACTCTCTCACTTCCCTTTTTCTCTCTCCTCAAGTCACGGGTAACCCCCCCAAAATAAAGGCAAGAAATTTAAAAATGTTTGAAATACCGACAAGTTGACTATTAAGACACAAGTGCAACATTTGGGGAAATTTACTGAAAAGATCCCCCCACCATAGGCTTTATCAAATACAGAGGCAGCAGTTATAGTAATGAAATAAAGATTGATCGCCCCAGTATAATGTAGTGCATTTCTGAGTGAAGCACTGGGCCTGGTTCCTTATATGGGCCTCTGAATAATGGTCAGCAGGAATCACAGGAAATGGAGTCGTTATGGGGTCACCCCCCCGGGGCCCCGCCCAGAGCAGGATGGATGCTTATCTTTTTACTGGCAGAAGCAAGGGAAACACTTCAATTTACTGGGAAAACCTTTTTATCCGTGTCTTTTAAGCAAAAAGAAAATCATGATTAAGGCTTTATCAAGTCATGATTAAGAGCTTTTTCAAGTCATGATTAATGAGCTTTTTCAAGTCAATTAATGACTTTATCAAGTCATGATTAATGGCTTTATCAAGTCGATTAATGACTTTATCAAGTCATGATTAATGGCTTTATCAAGTCAGATTAATGAGCTTTTCAATATGATTAATGGGGTTTTATCGTCATGATTAATGAGTTTTATCAAATAATGATTAATGAGTTTTATAGGTCTGATTAATGATTTTTCATGATTAATGAGTTTTATGATTAATGAGCTTTATTAAAACAACATTGATGAAACCTTTTTCGGTAGCCCCGTATTCCTATGGAATTGGTGGTATCAATGGAATTTTTGGCTTACCGCCCACCCCTTAAGGTTATAATTTAACCCCCTTTAAATTTTTTATATTTTTTTTGTTTAATTAACATATAATTAAAATTTTATTGAATTTCTTTTTAAAATTTTAAATTTGGGTTTTTCTTTGTTAAATACCACTATTAAACAGAAATTAGCCATAAGCGCCATGGGGGTGATGGTGTGAACGATGAATACGACCCCCTGGTCGTTTTAGGTTCCTCAAGGGAACCCTCAAAAAATGGTTATAATAATAACCAAATTTTTTAAAAGGGTGGACGGATAACCCCGGAAGGCTGGGTCAGATGCCAAAAGCCCAGCTTGGTCATCATATGACTAAACCAGCATCAAGAAATACTTGTTTTTTTTCCCGAAAAACCCCTTACCTAACCTAGGTAAGTTATTAAATTTTTTCCCCCTCCACTTTTTCGTGTTTATTTCGCTCATAACTCGAAACTCTTCACCCAATCCCAAAATTTTTCAACGCTTGTGTACGGTAACGAGGATAGATTCTTGGAACAAGTGACATGTTACGGCCCTTTAACCCAAAGTTTTGAACCCTTTCTCACATGCTGGCATGGCTAGGATCTTCCCAAAAACCCCCAGTGGTGGACCTTATTATTATTATTATTATTATTATTATTATTATTATTATTATTATAAAAAGAAGCGCTAAACCACAGGGTGGGCCCCAAACCAAAAAAAAAAAAAAAAAGCCTCTTAATTCGATGATGGAGAGTGAAATCATATTCATAAAAAAAGTGTGCATTCTGAATGCATACATATGAACACATATACATGTATGAATAAAAAACATATACATGTACAAGCATAAAACAAACATGCATACATAATTTTTTTTTTTTTGCTGCATTTAATTTTTTTGAAGTCCTGCATTATTGTTTTTTAGCGGCTGGGCTTTTGGAAACCCAAAAAACCCTTTTATCCCAGCCGAAATACATCCAGTGTTTTTTAAACATTTCAGCAAACTGGCAAAAGGTCTGACCTCATGTGTGGGGGAAAACAGGGAAGAATGGGACAGAAAAAATTTTCCGGGGAACAAGAGCGTCCCAGAGCTTAAAAAATTTCTACTTGTAGTCTATTGACCGGAAAGGGAAATTGTCTTCTGAATAACTCCCAGCGACAAAAAATCGAGGAAGCTTATTTTTCTTCCCTCTCTCTCTCTCTCTCTTTCTCTCCACTAGTCTCTATTTTCATACTCGCCCCTCTGCTTTGCCTTTTTCCCTACTTCCCAACCTAGCTCCTACCTCGTAGATCCCGTCCCCACCGGCTCTGTTCTCGGCACGTGAGCTGAATTTGTTAAAAAAATAAAAAAAGGCTAAATTCCGCAGGCCACAACGCCTGGGGAAAGGGTTATTTAATCTGGGGGAAAGGGTAAACCCCCAGGATTTAGAGACTGTGGACTGAGATTCAGATTTGATTCCAGCAGACACAGACAATGTATAATCTGCCGGGAATCTCGGCTATTTTGCATGACAGATTAAGTACAATCAAAAAAAATACCCAAAACCCTCCGGGGAAGTGACTTCGAGTTTCTGGAGAATGGCAGGTAATCACGTTTGATATTAGGGGGAAAGGGAAAACTTTTTAAATTTCCCTTTGAAAAAAGAATATGTCTGTTTCCCTTTATCTTGTCAGTATTGTTACCATATAAAAACATCTTAATTCTTTGCATTATATCCCCTTTGCTTCTATCAGGTCTACCCCCTGTCAAAAGAGTAATAGATTCTGAAGGATTTACTTATTCTGAAAACCATCTCGTGGCTACCAAGACAGTTTTTTTAAAAATAGAAAAAGGTTTAGTGACGTTCGGGAGGTCCCCCTCAGTATAATAATCTATTTTTCACCCAACCCAAGAATGTGATAAGAAGGGATTGTAAAGCAAAATGGCGACAAGAAAATTTTACAAACAAAAGCAGGGCAACATTTTAAAAAGGTTTCCCTTTTTCCATAAGTCTTCATAGTAACCAGAACTTGAGAAGGTTGTGATTGCTTTAATACCTTCAAGATTTTTTCTTTTAAAAAGTTTTTGTCAATGAATGTAAGAGGGCAAGTAACTGTCATGTTTATTAATGAGGGAATCGGGGCAGTGAGACAATTATGAAACTTTTGGGGTATCTTATAAAGATACCCAAATCTCATAATTGTCTCATTTATCAACTTGTCTTTTTTTAAAAGTTTATTCACTGGTCTGGTGGAAATTTGAACTATCACCATAAAAAAAGGAACAAAAAAAAAGTTAAGACTTGAAATTATGTTTTTTTTTAACAGAAAATTTTAAAAAAAATAAAGAATAGCCTAAAAAAATATTTTTGTGCCCCTTTTAAAAATTTTAAATATAGGGGTATGTGGAAAGTGAAACAGCTTGACAACGTATCAGAGACGTGCAACCCCGGGTCTGTATATAACGAACGTATGGTTTCGCCAATTAAACGACTCTGGTTTTCTCCCCGCTGCCAAACGTTGTCATCATGTTTATATACTGTAATTTATTTGCAATCTTTCATTAGGGTTTCGTGAATCTGTAATTTGATTATAGTTTTTTCAAAATTTTATTTTTTGGGACAGTGTTTTAAAGGCGTTGGTTTTTAAACCCGGGTGGAAGAGAAAATTTTTCCGGGGGGAAAAAACCCCAGAGCAAAACCAAGGAATATGTAAAAGAACAAAAAAAAAAAAAGGGGTACTGCAGTGGGCCTGCTGGCCTGTGATTTCTCCTTAAATATTTTTTGAATTTTTAAAAAATAATAAAGAAGAAAAAAAAAACTAGTTTCTCATTTTTTTCTATTTAAAAAAAGAGGATTTTTTAATTTTTGATTTAAAATTTTTTTATATGCAAGAAGGGGGGAAGGGGGAACATGGAGATGGGGGCAAACTGCGATAGTTGGGTTCCCTTTAAATAATGAACCTTTGGGGTTAAAGGCAGTAACGAAACTTAATAAAAAAATAGCAAAATTTTAAAATCTGGCTATCGGTATATCTTTCCCAAAAATAGAAATTTAAATACATTAGATGATGAACGGGGGTTTCTGAAGGGGGTGAAACCTTTCCCGCGTCCCCCTGTCCATCTGAGTGCAAAGGACTCCACGCCCCAATCCGCTTTCCATATCTGATGGCAAGGGCAAACCGATTTTGCACCCAGTTTTCCTGTATTTCTGTGTGGGGTATACCACTTGTCACTGGGGTCAATATGTGGAGGGGGCTGAACCTTGCAAATGTCAGTGGTAGATTATTTGCTATGGGGGAAAATTTTGGGGTGTCCCGGGCTGAGACAACATCCCAAGACAGATATTGACTCTTTAGTCATCTTTTTCCCCAGTGATGGCTGGAGGCCTTGCCCGTCTAGCTGCCCTTCACCACTTTTCTTTACCTTCTCTTTCTCCCCCTTCCCTTTCCTCTTTTTCTCCCAACGTTTCATCTTGTTTTCCCCCATTATTGTTCTTTGTTCTCTTATTCGTCTTTTTTCCGTCCTCCCTTTTTTTCTTTTTTTTTCTTTTAATTTTAACAACTACTACTACCATCCCCCCAAACCCCCACCACCATTACTCCACTACTGCTATAACCACCACTACTGCTGCTACCCCCACTACTAACCCGCTACCACCAACCCCTACTACCACCACCACTACCCACTACTACTCTGCTACCTTCCCCCTTCTCCTTCGGTTTCGTTTATTTCTACATCTCTGCTCTTCACCTCATCCTTTTGTATATGAAAAGTCTAAAATATGGGGCAAACTTTTCTCTGCCAAAGGGCTACGTCCCGTCCCGGGGGCGACCTTGGGCCCAATTAGGGTGTCCCGGAAGCAAAACCGCCCTTTGCCCAAAACGGAAGGCACAAGGGAAGGCCTCTGACAAGGGGGGGAAAATCGATCGAATTTTTCCGTCACTGGATAGTATTTGGGGGAAAAAAAGGGGGGATTGGTTAGGGGAAAAAAAATAGGTATCGAAGGGGAGGTGTGAGGTCAGCAGGTGTATTAACACTTGTTGCCCGAAAAAAACAGGGGGAAGAACATTTGATTTCAATGCATCTTCATGTTCTAACATATGAAATCAGCTGAACTGAACGAACAAAAAAATTTAAAAAACACAAATAATATAATTTGACTAAGTAACAATAACAGTATACCAAACCTTTTTTCGACCGATTTTCAAAGAAAAAAAGCATATATATATATATATATATATATATATATATATATATATATATATATATATATATATATATATATATATTTATTTATATTTACAATATATTAAACACTTTTTCTTACTTTTGCTTCGAGACGTTAAAAGGCCCCCCTCATTTTGTAACGGCCCCAGGGAATTCCCCGTTTGGGAAAACCTTAACCTGGAAAAAATGCCACACTGGAATATTACTCTGAACCAAGCCTCATTAGACGTAACATTGGGGCAAAAATTTAAAATCCCCTTTACAGTCCAAGCTTATGGGACGAAATTCCCGGAAAAACATCAAGAGGATCTTGTTCATGGCTGGGCCCCAGTCGCAATCAAGCGACTCAGTGTTCACCTTAACCCCCAGTCTTCCCCCATTTTTACTCGTCTTGGCTCAACGATACAATCTTAACTATTTTGTGTCAAAAATATATATATATATATATATATATATATATATATATATATATATATATATTTTAAAAATAAGATGGGGGCCCCCTTTTTTATATATATATATATATATATATATATATATATATATATATATATATATATATATATATATATATATACTTGCGCCGGCCCCCTTTTGAACCCGTAAAGAACTACTTGGAGATATATAAAGCAGAAAAAATTTTTATCACTCCTCTCTGTCTCAATAAAGTTATTCCTTCTTGACATTTTTCCCGTCACTTTTCCCTTTCCCCCTCCTTTTTTCTGCCTCCTTCTCTCCTTCTTTTTATTTCCGGGGGGGTGGCACGAGCTCAATGGCGAAAATTTTGGGACTTAACAATAGGAAGGCCCCGTGTTCGCCCCCCCCTGCGGGGTATATGTCTGCTAGCAAACAGTTGTGAGTAAAAACAGGAGAAAAATGTGTCAGAAAATACAGTCCTGGGAATGTCATATCCTTTTAAAAAATGCATGCCAGTTGTTTTAAAAAACCCCATTTCCCCTGGGTCTGTGTTTTGGAAAAAGGGATCCGTGAAGATTATTACTATTATTATTATTCACGTTGTTTCCCTTAATCTTTCTTCCCTTTCTTTCCCTCCTCCCTTTTTCCCCAAAAAACTGGTTGCATAACCCTTTGGGTGGCCCAAACCCCCCGCCTCCTCCCAGACCCCCCCCAATTCCCTTTCAGAGTTAATTTTTTTAAGATGTCCTTGGTGGTGGTGGTGCCGGGGGGCGACTGGGTGGTGGTCACCAGCCCCCTCTGCATCACCTCCACTCCACCGTCCCCCCACACCTCTATGAGGGTTTTGGTGGTAATGGTGGTGGATGTGGTAGGGAAGTGGTGGTGAGGTGGTAGGGGGTAGTGGTGGAAAGGCATTGGTGGTAGTCGTGGTGGTGGCGGAACCTTAACGGGCAGGGACGTCAAAAACAATTTCTGGTGTTTAGAGCAGTAAAGTGGAAGGAGCTGGGCATGTAAAAAAGATAACTTTCCCAGAGGTGAAATAAACCACGGTAAAGGTAGTTCACATCAGTTAATCTAAAACCTTGAAAAAAGGAGCCCAGGAGAGTGAGCTAGTCTGTACATGCATGCACGGGCACGCATGAACGTATATATATGTATATATATATATATATATAATATAATATATATATATATATATATATATATATATATATATATATATATATATATATTATTCCACACAACAAATTTCTCTCTCTCTCTCTCCTGCCCAAATATCTATCGAAAGTGCCTCTGAAAAATAACACACATAAAAAGAGTTAAGAAACGGGATGATTGCTCAGGAGTAAAGGGAGACCCACGAGGAGAGACTAAAGGAATTGAATCTAACACGGGAAACAAGAACTAGGAAGTCATGGTAAATACAAAATTCTCAAACAACGTGGGTAGAAAAAAGGAGGATATTTAAGGGAGGGGACAGGTACTCGGGAAGCACTGGAAGTTAGAATAATCTCCATGAAGAGGGGGGGGGCAGCCTTAAACAGGGTTTTTAAAGCAGGTGAGACGGGGCCATGAGGCTAGGGGGGAGGAATGTAGCAAGTGCCAAGTTGAGAGGCAGAGTAAGGAGCTAAGACTTGACCCCTGCAATAATATAGAGGGGAGCACAAAAAGACATACAAATACAACACACACACACACACACAGACAGACACAAATACACACACACACACAAAAACAAACACACACCCCCGTGTTTCCTCACAGGGTTCACAACAGCTGATGTACAGCTCAATAAAAAGTGTGGGGGCCGGGAAGTTGTCCATCCCTGTCATGGGGGGGGAGATTTGGGATTTTTTCCCAGCTGGGCCCCAACTATGTGTTCATTCATCACTCAGGACCTGCGTAAACCCCTGTTCCAGCCCTTTCCCTTCACCTCTGACTACAAAGTGTTGTTCGTCATCCTAATGGCACTAAAATTAACGATGGCACTGAGCTTGACTCCGTGATTATTACCGATTCATGACATCACTGAAGACCTTGACTCATATAAAGACTCTACCAACATGCTCATTGAAAAACCCAGTATATATATATATATATATATATATATATATATATATATATATATATATATATATATATATATATATATATATATATATATATATATTTATTATAAGGAAAGTTTATGGAAAAATTGAAGTGAATATACTGCCCGATATTGTGTAGTCGGGTTTTAAGGGCCCAAAATATTTTCAGTTTGGTGGACACACAGATGTCAAACTAAATGTCAAACATACATTATGGTCACTCTTGAACACGGTTATTGGACCAGAGGTGCTTAAGCACTTGGTTGTGGAAGGTGTTATGTCTGACCCGATGAAGTGGAGAGTAGCCCCTTTTCCTAAAACAAAGTCTTGAGTCCTTCCCCGGCCCCAAAGGCCCCCAATTGTCCTCAAATATTTGTTAAGTTATACCATGAATTAAGGAAAGATCCTGGACTTACCTTACGAAAGCAGAAAAGCTGCGATATAATTATGGACAAAGGTAGATTATAGGGGAAAAATTTAAATGTCCCCCAGCTGTTATGAGTCATTCACTCATCATGTTTCCCGTGTTATAGTTTTCACTCAACATGTCTCCCTGCTTTTTGAGTTACCCCTCACATGTTTCCCTGCTGTTATGAGATATTCACTCATCATTTTTCCCCTCTGTTATAGTTATTCACTCCATGTCCCCCCTGCTGTTATAGTTATTCACTCATCATGTTTCCCTGCTGTTTATTTATTCACTCATCATGTTTCCCTGCTTTTAAAATTTATTCACTCAACATGTCCCCCCTGCTGTTATGAGATTTTCACTCAACATGTCTCCTGTTTATGAGTTATTCACTAACATGTCTCCCTTGTTATGAGTTATTACTAAACATTTTTCCCCCTGCTGTTATAGTTTTTCACTCAACATGTCTCCCTCTGTTTGAGTTTTTCAAAATGTCTCCCTGCTGTTATGAGTTATTCCTCAACATGTTTCCCCTTTATGATTTTCCTCAACTTTATCCTGCTGTTATGAGATATTCACTCAACATGTCTCCCTGCTGTTATGGTTATTCACTCAACATGTCCCCCTTGGTTATGAGATATTCCTAACTTTCTCCCTGCTTTTTGAGTTATTCCTAAACATGTCCCCCTGTTTATAGTTATTCCTTAACATTTTTCCCCTGCTTTTTGGAGGATATTCCCCCAAACATGTCTCCGTGATGAGTTTTTCACTCAACATGTCTCCTGCTGTTATGGATATTCACTAAACATTTTTCCCCTGCTGTTATGAGATATTCACTAACATGTCTCCTGCTGTTATGAGTTTTTCCTAAACATTTTTCCCCTGCTGTTATGAGATATTCACTAACATGTCTCCGCGTTTGAGATTTTCACTCAACATGTCTCCCTGCTTTTTGAGTTATTCATTCAACTGTCTCCCTGTGATGGTTATTCCTCAACATGTCTCCCTGCTGTTATGAGATTTTCACTCAACATGTCCCCCTGCTGTTAGGGTTATTCACTTAACATTTTTCCCCTGCTGTTAGAGATATTCCCCCAAATTTTCCCCTGCTGTTATGAGTTATTCACTAACATGTCCCCCGCTTTTTGAGATATTCCCCAAACTTTTTTTCCTTGCTGTTATAGTTATTCCTCCATGTCTCCCTCTTTATGAGTTATTCCCCAAACATGTTTCCCGTGTTATGAGTTATTCACTAAACATGTCCCCTGCTGTTATGAGATTTTCACTCAACATGTCTCCTGCTGTTATGAATATTCCTAAACATGCCCCTGCTGTTATGAGTTTTCCTAACATGTCTCCCTGCTGTTATGAGTTATTCACTCAACTGTTCCCTGCTGTTATGAGTTTTTCACCTATGTCTCCCTGCTGTTATGATTATTCCTCATCATGTCTCCCTGCTGTTAGAGATATTCACTCATCATTCACACCATACGTCTCCTTGCTACCATAAGTTTCACTGCTCGTCACTGTAAAAAACCCTTTTATCACCACTCCGTTCAAACAACTCTTCCAAACTTCAGCTCAGTCTGTACAGGAATATCAGAACAATATAAAGAAATATGACTTCCATCTGAAGGATGTATTCAAAATGTCATAGTCCCAGAAGCCAAAAAAGTTTTCAAGGGTTAGATCTTCTCTTGACTGTCAATTGCGTTGGAAAAACACGCAACGACAACTAGGCAAATCCTTGTTGGTCATTGGGACAAAAAGTGAAACGTCGATTCTTCGGCCACTACGTAACGGTAACTTTGCAATTTTGTTGCAAAACTACAAATTTCCCCTTTCTGACTGACTTAATCTGCAAGGTGTCGTATCTTGGGGAAAGGTTAAACTGGTTTGATTTGGGAAAATTTTAATGCCTATGCGTCAGATTTTTAAAGGTACGTGCCTTCACTATCCCCAAAGTTGGGACTGATTACCTCACCTTTTTTACATGGTAATAGTTCTACATACTCCACATTACGTCCTTGTAGTGTACTGATAAAGCCACTGGGGCGAAACGTCTACAAAAAGATCCCCAGATGTTGCAGGGGGGATTTAAGGGCCGGGGAAAAGGGGGGGGGAATGGAAGGTATTCAGACTCAATTCGGAAACGGGAGCACAGACCCAATTCCTAATAAAACCCCCCTGACCAGCGTCAAGGAACTTCCCTTGAGGGTTAAAAAAGAGAGAACCGTTGAGGGAAAACCCCGGGGAACCTTCCTAAGGGTGGTGATGCAGGGGGATGGTGGGGGGGGTGATGCAGGTGTATGATGGTGGAGGGGTGGTGATGCAGGTGTGGTGCCCGGTGGTCAGCTGCTGGTTTTTGCTTGTCGTTCATGTAAATTTTTTTTTTAATCCCAGATATTTTTTTTTTATGGTTGCGTTCTGCAGATTTTTAAAGTCAGATGGTTAGTTGTTTTGTGGGTGTGATGATTTTCCCTGGGAAAATTTTTTTTCCCTTTGCACTTCCAAGTATGTAAACACATTCACTTCATACTCATTTTTTTTTACTGTCATCCCGACATTTCATTAAACTTTATCTTTTTCCCCCCCCTTCCTCTTCCCTTCTTTTTCAACGCTTCTTGCCTTTACTGGCTTTAAAAACTTTCAATAACCCATGAGGATTTTTTTTTTGCAGAACATCTCAGTTGCATTATAAAGCAAACAACAACATAAAGTGCCACTTTATAACAGATTCATTATTTTTAAATAACAGGGGGGTTTTTTTTTCACTAAGGGCTGTCTACTAGTTAACTCCAAATCAAAGGGCCCTTTGTTCTCTCAGCTATTATCTTATCAATTTTTTAAATGAATAAACACAAACCAAATCATTAAAGACCTTCCCACCAGGTGCTTCATCTAATATGGAACATGGAACGAAACCCTTTTTCAGTGGGAAAACCCCCGAAAAAAGTGGGGGATTCAGGGTTTGCGTGGGGTTTTTTGTGAGCAGGGGCCACAACAAATAGGCGAGTCCCAGGTGGTTTAGGAAAAAAAAAAATCAAGCATGGGGATATGCTCGTTTTTCCCCCCCTGGGTCTTTACCTCTATTTATAAAAAAAAAAGGGACAATACCTGACTGGAAAAATCCCAAAAAAAACCCCCCCTACCTTTACCTTTGAAAACCTTTTTAAGAGTTTCAAATATTTACTCTCTGGCCCGGCCGGGCCAGGCTCGTCGGGTTTCCTGGTCAACCGGCTGTTGCTGCTGGAGGCCCGCTGCCCCACATATCCATCACAGCCTGGTTGATCT
>WNWK01053848.1:0-11745 GCA_009830355.1 Cherax destructor | reverse complement strand
TATGGGCCAACAGGCCTGCTGCAGTGTTCCTCCTTTCTTATGTTCTTAAGCACCTGGTCCATCACCAGGGCACTGAATGAGCCGAAGTACCTGGTCCATCAGCAGGCCGTTAAAGGAGCAGAATCACCTGGTCCATCACCAGGGAACAGAGGAAGTCGAAGCACCTGGTTAATCACCAGGACACTGAAGGAGCAGAATCACCTGGTCAAACACCAGGGCATTGAGGGACCCGAAGCGCCTGGTCCATCACCAAGGCGAGCCCCTGGTCCATCACCTAGGCGAGAGCCTTGGTCCATCACCAAAGTAATCATTATCCAGTGAATTTCCACAACGTTTTTTCCAAGTTTTCCGGTGCTTATTAGAACAAGCACTACTAATTACGTCTTCAGGTAAGCTTGCTAAGGTGTTGTGGATCCTTGACATTGTTTCCAGTCACCAGTATCACCCTTTATGTTTTACAATGGTTATTTTATATTTAAAAGATCTGCCAGGATTTCCAAGCACATGACATTTTATATATTGCTTGGTAATCTTCAAGGTTGCTTTGCACAATTTTTTTTTTTTTTTTTGGGGGTTGTCGGGGCTAGTTCCTTAGATGGGGATTGGTTGGACAAATATTTTTGTTGGTGGGTTGGTTTTGACATGGGCCTGCCAAGTATGGGTCAGTAGGCCTGTTGCAGTGTTCCTCCTTTCATAAGAACATAACATAAGAATGGAGGAACACTGCAGAATGCCTACTGGCCCATACAAGGCAGGTCCTTATCAAAACCACCACTACCTAAAAATTTATTCCCGTACTCACGACACCAATCAAACCCAGCCCCTCCCAGTCATATATTTGTCCAATCTCTTTTTAAAGCCACCAAAGGTCGTAGCCTCTATCACCCTACTCGGAAGATTGTTCCACGCATCTACAACTCTGTTCGAAAACCAGTACTTGCCTATGTCCTTTCTAAATCTAAATTTATCCAATTTAAATCCGTTATTTCAGGTTCTTTCTTGGTTCGATACCCTCAGTATTTTATTAATATCTCCTTTGTTTATGCCCACCATCCACTTGTACACCTCGATGATATCTCCCCTCATTCTACGTCTCTCCAGAGAGTGGAGATTCAACGCTCTAAGTATATCTTTATACGGGAGATTTCTTATACTGTAAATCATTTTAGTCATTCTTCTTTGTATGTTCTCCAATGAATCTATATCCATCCTGTAGTAAGGAGACCAAAACTGAGCTGCATAATCATAATGAGGTCTCACTAAGAAAGAACATAAGAACATAAGAAAGGAGGAACACTGCAGCAGCATGGACTGACAACATCGACTCAAGATTGAGGTGATCTGTTCTTAGCTCAGAGAGGACGTGTCTAGGGTTCTCTGTGGACTGAACCACTTTTGCTCTGTGAAGTGAAGCAACTTTACCAGCAGCTTAAGGAGGAATTGAGGGTAGCGAAGCTTGAGATACGGCGATTGACGGAGGAAAACAAGAGGATTCGTAGTAGTCCTCCTGTTGTGAGTCCTCAGGTCAAGAAGGGAACCTGGGCAGGGGCCGGACAGCATGGGACGAAGTTGAAGATCAAGAAAACGAATGGAGAGGTAGTAACGACGAAGAAGAAAGAGACTGCTGTGGAAACTTCGAACTCCTTTTCTGTGCTACCAGACGAATGTGAGTCGACTACTGGGAACGTCACGACGAACGGTACCAAGGAAGGTAAAAACATTGTTGTTGTTGGGGATAGCCAAGTTAGATATATGGATAGGGCCTTTTGCTTGAAAGATAGGAGTAGGAGACAGAGGGTTTGCTTTCCTGGGGGGGGGATGGAAGACATTGTTAGCCGGCTTGACAACATCATGCATGGTAATGGGATCAATCCTATTATCTGCCTCAGTGCTGGAGGCAATGATGTAGCCAAGCGTAGAAGTGAGGATTTAGTTAGTAGGTATAAGGCAGCAATAGACATCATTAGGAAGAAGGGAGGGAGCCCTGTTATATGTGGCATTTGCCAAGAAGGGGTGTTGAAATGAATGGCTGTCCAGAGCGATTGGTATAAATTGCTGGCTGGACAAACACTGTAAGGATAATGCAGTCCCATTCATTGACAACTGGGACCACTTCTATGGCCGAAATGACATGTATGCCAGGGATGGGGTTCACTTATCCAGGAAGGTGTAGGATTTCTCGATAGCTCAGTTGAGGATGTTGTTAGGGCTTTAAACTAGGATTAGTTAGAGGTATGGGTTTAGGAATGGTAACTAATGAGGGCCAAAATATTGATATCATAAATCTTAACAATAACAGTAATCGAGTGACACAGGGTAATGATAGTAACAGAAATTGTGTAAAGCAAAAGCTGAAAAAGGTTCACAAGAAGATACATATCAATGTATTTTATACTAACTGTCGAAGCGCCAGAAATAAAATTAACGAATTACGTTTGGTAGCATGTGCTGGGAACTTTGATATCTGGATTTGATTGCTGAGTGTCATATTCAGGGGTTTAAGTTGTTCCATGTAGACAGATATAATGGGAAAGGGGGTGGAGTTGCATTGTATGTACGAGAAAATATATATTGCTGCATAAAACAGGCATAAAAATAGATGGATCATTAACAGAATCTGTTTGGGTAGAGTTTCTAGAAGGTCAAAAAAAACTGATTCTAGGTGTAATATACCGACCTCCAGGCTTGGATCACGATAGAGGGAGACCTCTTTGGGACGAAATTGTTAGGACTTCTAGGCACAATAACGTAGTGATAGTAGGGGATTTTAACTTTAGTCAAATTGACTGGACTTCTTTGACCGGTAATCTGGAGTCCAGTGACTTTATGGAAGTAGTTCAGGACTGTTTTCTGAAGCAGTGTGTGACAGAGCCTACCAGAGGTAATAATTTGCTCGACCTAGTCTTGTCAAATAAAGAAACTCTTGTAAATAATCTGGAGATCACTGAAGAGCTTGGAGCTAGTGATCACAAATCCATTACTTTTAATATTACATGGGAGTACGAGAATAGGGATAATACGGTAAAAGTTCCTGATTTTCGTTCTGCCGATTATATTGGACTTAGGGAACACCTGTCTAATCTCGACTGGGGTAATCTAGCTAACGATTACGATGGGATCTGCGTTTATGATTTTTTTCTTAATAATGTACAACGTGCACAGAGTATGTTTATTCCCCAGAGAGAATTTAGGTCAAATAATAACGATCCCAAATGGATTAACAGGAGGCTAAAACATCTATTAGGAGAAAAGAGGAATTTATAAGCATCAAAGAGGAGATGTTAACCTTATTGACCAATATGTTCAGTTGAAAAGAGAAGTAAAAAGGGATTAGAAAGGCTAAACGTGACTATGAGATTAAGGTTGCTAATGAATCAAAGACTAATCCAAAAGGGTTCTTTCAAGTGTACAGGACGAAGGTGAGTGAAAAGGTAGGACCTCTGAAAATTGGGAATGGACAGCTGACGGATAACGAACTGGAAATGTGTTCTCTATTTAATGACTATTTTTTGTCAGTCTTTACACAAGAAGACGTAAATGAGATTCCAGAAATGAACAATTATTCAGTTCCTGAAGAATTCAAATTAACTAATATTACTGTCACGAGGGACATGGTTATCAAACAGATAGATAAACTGAAGCAAAATAAGTCCCCGGGACCCGACGAGTTGTTTTCCAGGGTACTTAAAGAATGCAAAATGGAACTTAGTCAGCCATTAACGAATGTGTTTAATACGTCCATCCTAACTGGTGTTGTGCCAGAGATGTGGAAGATAGCTAATGTAGTTCCTATATTCAAATCAGGGGATAAGTCCATTCCATCAAATTACCGTCCAATAAGCCTCACGTCTATAGGAGGCAAATTATTAGAATCAATTATAGCTGATATTATCGAAAGTCACCTTGAAGACCATAATTTGATTAATGAATCTCAGCATGGGTTTACGAGAGGTCGTTCCTGCCTGTCAAATTTACTGACATTTTTCAAAAAAACATTTGAGGCAGTAGATAGTGATAAAGAATATGATATAGTTTACTTGGATTTCAGTAAGGCCTTCGATAGAGTACTCACAAGAGACTCTTAAGAAAGGTGGCAGCTCATGGTATAGGAGGTAAAGTTCTAGCATGGATAGAGGCATGGCTTATCAATAGAAAGCAGAGAGTTTCCATTAATGGGGTCAAATCTGAATGGGGATTAGTCAATAGTGGCGTTCCACAAGGATCAGTTTTAGGCCCATTGTTGTTCATAATTTACATAAATGACCTTGATGAAGGAATTGCAAGTGACATGAGTAAATTTGCTGATGATACAAAAATAGGCCGTATAATTCATTCTGAGGAGGATACCAATGAACTCTAGGAGGATTTGGACAAATTTATGTCTTGGTCTGAAAAGTGGCAGATGAAGTTCAATGTGGACAAGTGTAAGGTGCTAGTCGTTGGTAATGAAAATATCCCTCGAATTTATAAACTAGGTGAAGTTGAGCTTGATCATACAGAAAGTGAAAAAGACTTGGGAGTCATGGTAAGCAGGAATCTAAAGCCAAGACAACAGTGCCTAAGTGTGCGCAATAAGGCTAACAGATTACTAGGATTTATTTCAAGAAGTATAAGCAACAGAAGTCCAAAAGTTATTTTACAGCTCTATACATCACTAGTGAGACCTCATTTGGATTATGCAGCTCAGTTTTGGTCTCCTTACTACAGGATGGATATAGATTCATTGGAGAGCATACAAAGAAGAATGACTAAAATGATTTACAGTATAAGAAATCTCCCGTATGAAGATAGACTTAGAGCGTTGAATCTCCACTCTCTGGAGAGACGTAGAATGAGGGAGATATCATCGAGGTGTACAAGTGGATGATGGGGCATAAACAAAGGAGATATTAATAAAATACTGAGGATATCGAACCAAGTAAGAACCAGAAATAACAGATTTAAATTAGATAAATTTAGATTTAGAAAGGACATAGGCAAGTACTGGTTTTCGAACAGAGTTGTAGATGCGTGGAACAATCTTCCGAGTACTGTGATAGAGGCTAGGACCTTGGGTGGCTTTAAAAAGAATGGACAAAATATGAGTGGGAGGGCTGGTTTGATTGGTGTCGTGAGTACGGGAATAAATTTTAGGTAGTGGTCGTTTTGATAAGGACCTGCCTTGTATGGGCCACTAGGCCTTCTTCAGTGTTCCTCCATTCTTATGTTATTAAGTTCTTTTGAAAAAGTGCTGTCATGGATTGAGTCATGGCTCACCAATAGGAAGCAGAGTGTGCATAAAATGGGGTTTTAAACCGAAGGGGACTTGTAACAAGTGGTGTTCCCCTAAGACCATTAACACGGGGATTTTTTGAGAAACGTTTCCCACAGGGGCCATCGTCAATAAAAAGAAATAAAGGGAGTTAAACGGGGGTTTTTAGTCCATAAATCTTGAAAAACAATAAAGAATTGCTTATAAAAAGGGGGTTGAATAAGGGCTGGGGTATCATCCAAGTCGAAGTAAGTCCTTGTCCAAAGGTTTGGACAAATGTTGATACCAAGCCCCGCCCCCCCTTGCTTTCTCACCTTTTCCAGTATATAAGCAATTTTCTTTGCCAATTGTTTTACTTCAAGTTTTTATGGGCTGAAACCATTCCCCACCAGGGTGTTCCCAAACCCCTCCCTTTTAATTACTTTTTTTTTGTATTGACTGGAGAACCACTGGTGGGAAAGTTCCTAATAAAGAACCCAAGTTTGCATATGTGTCAAAAAAGTGACAGATGAGTTCAAAAGTAGATAAATGCAAGGTTCTGAAGCTCGAGTGTCCTCCCAAGCACTTATAAGTTAAATAACGTAGAACTTAGCCATACAGATTGCGAGAAGGACTTCGGGGGGGATGGTAAGCAGCAACCTTAAATCAAGACAGCAATGCCTAAGCGTACAATAAGGCCAATAGAAAAAAGGGTTTTTCAAGAATGTTAGCAACAGAATCCAGAGGGTTTTATTACAGCTTTATACATCATTAGTAAGGCCTCACCAAACGGCTCAGTTCTGGTCTCCATTTTCAGAATGGATATAAATTTTTAGAAAACATTCAGGACGAATGACAAAGTTAATTCATAGCATTAGAAATCTTCCGTATGAAGAAAGATTGAAGACCCTTAAATTACATTCACTTGTAAGACGTAGAATGGGGGGAGACATGATCGAGGTATCAAGTGGAAAATGCGTATTAACAAAGGGGATATAAATAAGGTCTTAAGATATTTTCCAAGAAAACCCAAAATGGATTCAATTTAGATAAGTTTAGATTTAGAAAGGAAAAAAAGTTTTGGGTTTGGAAATAGGGTAGTTCATGAGTGGAAAGTCTGCCATTTTTCTGACCAGGAATTGAGTTTGTCTAAATCCTCTGTAGTTCACTGACATCTCTCTAAATGTTTCCTACCTATCTTCGTGTCATCGGAATTTGCTCATATCACTAAAAACCCTCCAAGGTCATTTATATATTAAAAACAACAACGGCCCAAAACCGATCTCGAGGAACGCACGACAGATCCCCCCCTTTTAAACCCCCATTTATGACATCCTTGCTTCCTATTGGTGAGCCATGACTATCCATCAAAAAAATTTCGAAACAGGTGACAAAGGAAGTGGGAAGTCGGGACCCCAAAGTGGGGACAAAAGGGAGAATAGGAAATAGGGGAAAGTCTCCCTTGAAGGTGTGATGAGAGAAGCCAAGATAGTTTATAAGTAGCAACTATTATTAGCAGTGCTTAGTAAGATTACAGAATTAGATTTACAATAGATAAACACTGTGGAAGGGGGCCCGACGCACACACACACACACACTTGAAATAGTCGGGGTGTAGTGGGCCACAACACTTTTCCCCCAATGCCAGAGCAGCCATTTTCTTTAACAGTCTCTGATGTGGTAAAAAACCCACTAAAATAAAAAAAAATATCGAATTTTTATCATGATCAACTGCCTCAAAGCCTTTAAAAAAAAGTTAATAAATTAGTTAGGCAGGAAGGGCCCCCTAGTGAACCCATGCATATATTAATCAAATTATGCCTATCGAGATGGTTTTTATGTTATCAGCTATAATCGACTCTAGTAATTTGCCTACAATTAATGTTAGACTTATTGGGCGGAATTTGAGGGAAGACTTGTCCCGTTTTAAAAAATGGGAATTACATTAGCCATCTTCCATGTATCAGCCCTACACCTGTTTGAAGAGATAGGTTAAAAATTTAGTTAAGGGTTCACGATTTCCCATTTGCATTCCTTAAGAACCATTAAAAAAAGCTCATCAGGACCTGGCGATTTTTTTTGTTTCAAAGGGTCTATCTGTTTGATAACCATTTCACTAGTGACTGTGATATACATAATTTATCTTTTCGGGCCCACTAAAATACCTAGTTCTTGGAAAATTTAGTGTTTTCCCTAGGAAAACCGAAAGAAAATAATTATTAAAGATAGAGCACATTTCATTCTCTTTGTCAGTAAGATCCCCATCATTTTTTTTAAGGGGACCTATCTTATCCAATTTTTCTTCTATACACCTGGAAAAACTTTTTGGGTTAGTTTTCGAATCCCTAGGAACTTTAATTTCGTAGTCCCGTTTAGCTTTTCTTATCCCTTTTAACATCTCTTTAATGCAATATACTGATTCATAAGATGCCCCCTACCTCTTTTGATACGCCTATAAAATTCCTTCTGCCCTAAAAGTTTTTTACCTTTATTCACCCTTTTTCGGTCATTTCTATTCGATCTAATTTCATATGGGATAAATTTTTTTTGGGCAGCCAAAATTTTTGGGAAAAACTGTCATATTGATACCTTTTTCGTCACCCAGTCCACAGTTGATAAATTTTCTCTAAGTCCATTAAAATCTACTAAGCGAAAATCTGAGCCGTTCTGAAATTTTCCCTATATCATACATCCATTCAATCTAAAGGTAATTATTGTGGTCGCTTGAGCCGAGTTTCTGTAATTTCTAAAATTAACAAGGGTTTCCTTTTTGCCAGAACCAAGTCAAATAGGTTATTTCCTTGAGTTCTGTTTCAAACTGCTTCAAAAAACAATCCTGAACTACTAAAAAATCTTTAGATTCTAAATTCCTGTCAAGAAAATTTCCCAAACAATCTGACTAAAGAAGTCCCCCAAAATTCTACGTTATCGTGCCTTGTGGCCTTAACAATTTCCTCCCCAAAATAGTCTCCCTTGTTCCCTATCTAAGTTTGGAGGACGGTAAATCACGCCCAAAATCATTTTTCCCCCCTCTGAAAATTCTATCCAGACAGACTCTGTATGTGTTAATTCAGACTTTATACCCCATTTATGCAACAATTTAAATGATCACGGACAAATGCCACCCCCCCCTTCCCGATACTTCTGTCTACTTGGGAAAAATTTAAAACCCTGAATGTGACATTCGGCAGGCAAGTCCCCTTTTTCAAATTAAACCATGTCTCAGTTTTAAAAAACCCTATTTCCCCACTTCAACTAATCTTCTCCCTCTTATTCCTAGCACTACGACTATTGGGGTTAAAAAATTATTTAAAGACCCCCTTTTTTTTCCCTTCCTGCTCATTTCGTTTTTCCCTATACCTATTACTGTCCTTGTCATCTAGTGTCATTTTCCCTTCCACCTTATTCTCCTATTACTAGTTCTCCAGAACTTATAATATTACTCTTGGGGGTTTATGTTTTCCCCAAAACCCATACCATAACTTTTTTAGTTTAAAGCCCAATAGCTCCCCAACTGCAGTTGCCAGTGCCCCCACCCCAGACCTGGGTAAGGAACCCCATCCCTGGGGCATGTTTTTCCATAGAAGAGGTCCAGTTTCAATGAATTTACTGAATTTTTTTTTACAGTATTTGTCCAGCCAGCAATTGACACCAAATTCCCCGAACCATTCATCTCCAACCCTCTCCTTTTGGCAAAATACCCCATATGACAGGGTTCCCACCTTCTTCCTAATTATGTCTATTGCTGACCTAAAAATGCTAGTCAGGTCCTCACTCCTACGTCTGCCAACATCTTGCCTCCAGCACTGAGACAGATAATGGATTTTTCCCCAAACCACCCCATGATGTCGCCCAGACGGCTAAAATATCCTCCATCCCTAGTGAAATTTTTATCAAACAGATAAAACCGGTTTGAAGCAAAAAAAATCGCCAGGTCCTGATGAGTTTTTTCCAAGGGTTCTTAAGGAATGCAAAATGGAACTCGGGAACCCTTAACTAACTTTTTAAACCTATCTCTTCAAACAGGTGTTAATTGTCAAATCTGAAAGATGGCTAATGAAAATTCCCTTTTTTTAAAGCAGGGGACAAGTGTTTACCATCAAATTACCGCCCAATAAGTATAAAAAATCAATTGTTAGGCAAATTCGGGTCGTTTTGGAAAACCCAAAGAAGCCATCTCGATAGGCATATTTGATTAATGATATTTCAGCATGGATTCAAGGGGGGTTTCTTTGCCTAACTAATTTATTAATTTTTTTTCAGTAAGGTTTTTGGGCAGTTGACCCGGAAAAAGGAATTCGATATTGTTTATTTGGTTTTTTAGTAAGGCTTTGATAGAGTACCCAAAGTTTAAAGAAAGTGGCTGCACGGCTTTGGGGGGAAAAAGTGTTGTATGGACCCCGGAGTCAGGGCTCACCAATAGGAAGCAAAGGGGGGCATAAATGGGGTTAAACCGAGTGGGATCTGTAACAAGTGGCGCCCTGGGGATCTTTTTGGGGCTTGTTTTAAATATTTAAATGCCCGCCCGGAGGGAATTTCTAATGATATGAGCAAATTCGCTGATGACACGAAAAATGGGTAGGATAATCGGCTCAGGCGTAGATGTCACCCGGGAAATTTAGGAGGGTTTAGACAAACCCAATTTTCCCGGTCAGAAAAAAAGGCAGATGTAGTTCCAAGTAGATAAATGCAAAATTTTAAAACCGGGGTGTCCATAACCCCGCACTTATAAGTTAAATAACGTAGAACTTAACCATACAGATTGCGAGAAAAGGGCTTGGGGGGGATGGTAAGCAGCAACCTTAAACAAAGACAGCAATGCCTAAACGTCGTAAAAAGGCAAATAGATTACGGGGAAAAATCAAAAATGTTGGGAACAGAAGTCCAAAGGGAAATTCAACCCTTTTAAAAATTAAAAAGGGGAAAAATTAGATAAGTTTTTCCATTTTTTTTTTTTTTATTTTTAAAAACAAAACCCCTTTAGAATGACTAAATTAATACATAGATTAAATCTTCCTTACGAAGAAAGATTGAAGACCCAAATTCATTACTTTAAGAATAAATGAGGGGAGACATATCGAGGTATCAATGGAAAAGGGGGTTTCAAAGGGATTAAAAAAGGTCTTGGGGGTATCCCCCAAGAAAACCCCCAAATAAGGGTTTCGTTAGATAAGTTTAGATTTAGAAAGGATATGGGAAAGCATTGGTTTGGAAATGGGGTAGTTGATGGGTTGAAAGTCTGTATAGGGTTATTAAGCAAGGCCTTTGGGGTTTTTTAAAAGGTTGGATAAATTCATGAATGAAAGGGTTGGATTTGGTGGTTCATGGTAAAAAAAATTATAAACTTTTTTTTTGGGGACTTAAAAAAAATTAGGTTGAACAAATATTCTGTTATGGGATGGAATGTGGACCTCCCTGTGGGGGCCAAACAGGCCTGCTGCAGTTTTCCCCCTTTCTTATGTTCTTATTTTCCCTAAAGTTTAGCATCTATGTTTGAATCAATTATCCTACCATTTCGTGTCGTCGGCGAATTTGCTCATATCATGAACCCTGCAAGGTCATTGATATATATTATAAATAACAACGGGCCCAAAACTGATCCCTTGGCACCACTTTTACAAGTCCCCCTTCGTTTAACCCCATTTATGCACACTCCCTTCCCTTTTGGGGAGCCATGACTCGATCCATGACAACACTTTTTCCCCCCAAACCTGAGCTGCCCTTTTTTTTAAAAGCCTGGTGCGGGACTTATCAAAACCTTCAAAGTCTAAATAAACAATATCAATTCTTTTTCTGATCAACAGCCTCAAAAACTTTACAGAAGAAGGTTAATAAATTAGATGGCAGGAACGGGCCCCCCGTGAATCCATGCTTAGTTTATTAATCAATTTATTTATCAGATGGGTTCTAATAATATCAGCTATAATTGACTATTTCGAAAATGGGACATGCCTGTGAATGTCCAGGGTTTTTAAAATTTTTCCCAAATAGACAGAAGTTTCGGGGGGGGGAGGGCACTGTATGTCCCAGACGCTTGAACTGTTGCATAAAAAAAGGGGAAAGAAGTCTGAAATAACTCTACAAGTCTGTCTGGATAGAATTTTCAGAGGGACATGAAAAATTGATTTTAGGTGTGATATACCTCCCCCAAACTTAGATAGGGGCCAAGGGGGACTACTATGGAGGAAATTGTTAAGGCCACAATGCCCATAACATTTTCTGGGTGACTTCAACTTTAGTCAAATTGATTGGAATTTTTTACTGGGGGTTTAGAATCTAACGACTTCTTAAAGATTCAAATTTTTTTTAAACGTTTTTGACAGAAACCCCAAAGGGGAAAAAATCGCTTGACTTAGTTCGGGAAACAAGGAAACCCCTTTTTAATAATTTAGAAATTACAGGGAACTCGGCGCAAGCTACCCAAAAACAATTTCCCTTTTGGGATTGAATGGAAGTTTCATAGTAGGAATAACTCAGTAACGGTCCCAGATTTTCGCACAATTACAATGGATTCA
>WNWK01053847.1:0-11746 GCA_009830355.1 Cherax destructor | reverse complement strand
CATGTCCCCCCCCAAATATCTGAATCATTCACCCCCCTCCATACTATCTCCCTCCAATCTGATATCCAATCTTTCGCCCCCTAATTTTTTTGTTATCCTCATCCCCTTTCTCCCTATATTACTTTCAATTTTCTTCTTTTACATACCCTACCAAATTTATCCACCAACCTCTGCAACTTCTCTTCAGAATCTCCCAAAAGCACAGTGTCATCAGAAAAAAGCAACTGGAAAACCCCCACTTTTGTTTGTTTCCCTTTATCTTTTAAACCCCCACACCCTTGCCGGGCCCCTGAATTCACTTCTCTTAAAACCCCCCATCTATAAATATATTGAAAAACCCAGGTGACATCACACATCCTTGTCTAAGGCCCACTTTTACGGGGAAATAGTCCTCCCTCCTCCCACCTCTAACCTGAGCCTCACTATCCTCATAAAAACTCTTCACTGCTTTCAGTAACCTACCTCCTATTCCATACACCTGCAACATCCTCGACATTCCCCCCCTATCCACCCTATCATATACAAAAATCTCTTTCCCCTTTAAACCCAAATACTGTTTCCCCCTATATGTTTCACTGTAAACACTTGGTCTTCCCCCCTTTTTTATTTCCTAAAGCCCCCTTGTTCATCTGCTACCCCTGCTCTCTGTCTTCCTCTTAATTCTTTCAATAATAACTGTACCATACATTTTCCCAGGTACACTCAACAGACTTATTCCCCAATAATTTTGCACTCTTTTTTGTCCACTTTGCCTTTATACAAAGGAACTATACACGCTCTCTGCCAATCCCTAGGTACCTTACCCTTTCCAAATAGGGAGGAGAGTTATTAAATGGAGAGTTGGGGGTATCGGGAAGATGGGGGGAATATTTTGAGGAGTTGTTAAATGTTGATGAAACAGGAAGCGGGATTTCGTGTATAGGGAAAGGAGGAATAACATCTTGTAGGAGTGTGGAAGGGCCAGTTGTGAGTGGGGGGGAAGTTCGTGAGGCAGTGGGTAGAATAAAAGGGGTAAGGCAGCTGGGATTGATGGGATAAAGATAGAAATGTTAAAAGCAGGTGGGGATATAGTTTTGGGTGGTTGGTGCTATTATTTAATAAATGTATGGAAGAGGGTAATTATTATTATTATTATCATTATTATGACTATCATCATCATTATTATTATTATTATTATTATTATTATTATTATTATTATTATTATTATCATTATTAATTCACTATCATTATTATTTTTTTTATACTATCATTATTATTATTATTTAAGTACAATTTCAGTACCTAATATTAGTGTCAGAAAAAAGGTTGGCTATGAAATCACAAGAACTACTATAAATTGTAATTATCAGAACATAAAAATATATAAAAATAATAAATAAAAGAGAAAAAAAAGGTAGTATATCCCCAACAATTCTGTAAGCGGCAGGACTCCTGTTGCTGTGGGGTGACATCCATTCCAACTTCCCCGCCTCTTATTTTTCGGTAACTACTCACTCTAATTGTTTTTTTTTTTTCCGATAACACTTAAAAAAAGTGTTCTTTATTTCTTTTAAAAAATATATATTTTTTTAAAATATTCGGGGCACTGGGGTGCGAACATATATATATATACGTTTGGACCGTTTAACCTTTCAGGGTCCGTGCCGTAGTTCTACGGCTTTGAGTTCCCGGGTCCAAACCGTAGTTCTACGTCATGAAACTCAGCTCACTCATATAAGCTTTGGCGGCAAATTTGGGCCTAGATATGAGAGGGAAAACATCTATGTGGTAAGTGTGCACCACATAAAACAAATCCTGCAGCACACAGTGCATAATAAAAGGGAAAAAAAATGAAACTCAATTTTTTTTTAAAAGGCGACTTTGCAGTGTTTTTTGTATACTTTGTATAGTTGTTTTTATTTTTTGGTCTCATTTGATAGAATGGATGGTATATTACAGATATAGAGATGATTTCGATTGGTTTTCGTACTGCAAATGGCTTGAAACTGAGCTCAAAATAAACGGAAATGTTAAATTTTTTCCTATTTTCAAGAATAAACAAATGACCCCACCCCGTCTAATAAGCACAAGCTGATGGGTCTAAATATATGTTCACAAATGTGCTGATATTATTTGTACAATTATTACAATATTATAACAGTAAATCTTCCATTTTTTTGGGTTTGAATAAAAATTCATTATGTGAATAAAAAATAAAAATGGAATTCTTTTTTGTAAAGACTGAAAACGTAACTAATGAACAGAGGAAATGTTAGTTTAGTGCCAGAAATGCCTGCATTGTTTATTCTGCACCCTTTTTTTAAATTGGAATATTTTGAACTTTGGGAAAAAATTGGGCAAATTCCCAAATTTTCCCAAACCACTTTATTTTGTTGCTGAAAAAGTTGACTGGGCAATTTCTTTTGCTGAATCGATAGAATGGAAGTAATACTAGTGAAATAGCTAAGAATTTGGTTGCTGGAATAATGAAATTTGGGCCCTAAAATAAGAGTCAAAGTCGGAAAAAACCCCGGATCGTAAATATCCTGACACATCAAAATTCACGATACTATAATTTCGTCAATTTTAAATCAAATTTCGTATTTTTTGTTCTATTACCTTCAAAAAAAGATTCTCTACCATTTCATAAAAAAAAAATAAGTTTTTTTTTTTTTAATTCTTGGACACTGGCCCCCCTTCCAAAAGGGCCCTTTTGGCCCCTAAAAGGGGTTTAAAGGGGTTAATAGACTAATGTGACTGAGCCTTGTTATATCTTTTTTTGAACCCCTGTATGGCGCTTGCTTGCACAATGTTACTGTCAACTCATTCCAGGGGCTTTCTTCATGCACACCCAAATGTCACCCATCTGTGTACAAACATTTATATCATGTGGAAATCAATCTTTGACTTGACAGGTGTTCCTATACCCTGCCCCTCCTCTGTAACTTGTGGTATGTAGCTGATTCTGCAGCACATTTAAAGCAGCCTGCTCTCTGTAGGACTCTGCTTTCATAAGAACTTTTACATTGCAAGGTGCCTGTAGAGACCTCGGGGAACTTTCAGGAGAGTTTGTTGACATTAATAATTGAGGGATTTTAAATGTTGATGGTTAGTATATATTTAATTGTGTTTAATTCATGTTAGCCATTTTATTGTTAGTTAATGTTATCTTTGTATTTCTTATGTATGTTGTATATATATATATTTTTATTATCAAAGGATACAGAATGATCTACTTGGTCATAACTCTCTTAAATATAAATTTATCTACCTACTAATTTACCAATGTTGCAGTGAAAAATTTGTGCAAGTTTTAGAGAGGCGCCACTTTACAGTGCTTTAGCTACAGCATTTCGCTAATGCAGCAGTTTTCAATTATACCTATTCTTCATTTATTCAAGACTTCCTACAATAAATATATTCACCACTCACTGTAAGCTAAGGATAAAATATTTTTAATGTAAGTAATGTGTTTACTGTATATAATGCATTTTTTATGCCTAACTCTGTGCTCCAATTAATATATGATAGTGTAGAGAAACATGTTATCAGGCTTTATATGCATTTGGTGAAAAAAAAAGGTTATGATTCACTTTGGCGGAGAAAATATTTGTGGAGGATCAGCTGAGTGTATGCTATGAGCGGTTGGATAGGTACATGGTGAGGTGCCTGCGATTAAGGAGAGATTGCGAAATACAGAATGAACGTTTGATGCGATTCGTGTGCGTGGAGAGTGTGGATGAGGTTTATGGGGTGATAAGCCTTCGGCTTATGTTGAGTCATTTAGGAAAAGGAGGGAGGGGATGATGATTTCGAGGTTGGTGGTTGGAAGGACAGAATGGGTATGAAAGAAGGTCAGATCATGAGAGCACAGCGATGATTTGTATTTAGAGAGTTGGTTTAGAGGATATTTAACGGCAGGAGAGGGAGGGAAGAGGAGAATAATAATTGAGGAGGGGTCATGGAGGTTGGGGGAGGATGATAGGGAAGCTATGAGTGGGGACATAAGTGAGGAGGAGGTGTGGATGTGATACAGAGTATGAGTAAGAAAGTCACCTGGAATTGATGGAATTTCGAATGATTTTTATGTGTTGCAGTGGGAGGTCATAAAAGATTGTTTGAGTGAGATTGATGAATCAGATGAAAGAGATGGAGTACTATGGAGTAATACGCAGTGCTGGGAGTGATTGTTTTAGTAAAAAAGGAGGTAGGGAACAGATAGGTGATTATCGGGGTTTATCGATGATGTGTGGGGATTATAAGATTTTGCAAGAAAGTGTTTGTGTAATAGGATTAAGAAAGTAATTGTAGGGTAGTTGAAGAGGACAAGAGGGATACTGAGGAGATGTACAGATAAAGGGCATGTTTGGTTAGAATTTTGTGGACAATAGTGTTGGAGGTGGTGTTTTGGCTGTGGATTGGAAAACTGCATATGATTGTGTTGAAAGAGATATGTTATGGAGATCATGAGGAAGCAGGGGTTTGGAGAAATAGTGGGTTATGGTTGGAAGCTGTATAAAAGATGCAAAGTGAGGGTGCAAGTTAATGGGTTGGTAGGTGCGGAAGTGAGGATGGGGAGAGGTTTGAGGCAGGGATGTCCCTTGTCTCAAATCCTATTCAGCGTGTATGCAGGATCCTTTGTATAGACCTTCAGATTAAGGTACTTGGGAGTAGAGGGCGGGGAGGGAAGTTGAATGGGGGATACAGAATTGTTGGATATGTGGACGACACCCACACGGTGTTAGTGAATTCTGAAGAGGGTTTACGTGCTATAGGATTGATTATCAGTTTGTTTGGGAAAGCATCTTGGTATGATTAACATTACTTCAGTCAATCTAATGGAAGTAGAGTACATGGGTGGGAGTGGCTTGAGGTTAAGGTATGGATGGTCAATAGTAGATGAATTGAAAGTTTGTGGGCTTATGGTAATGGCTGATTATGGGAAACTAAGAAAAGTTAATGTCGGTTAGTTTAGGTAAAGACATTAAAGAGAATGTTAAGGATGGAACCTGGGGATGTTACGTTGTTACAGAGGGTGATAATTAGTTGTCTTTTTAGTTTATAGTAAATTTGGCACGTGGCAAAGTGTGCTATATTAAGGGAATATGGTGGAATTGGTTGGAAAGGTGTTGAGATATATATGGGGATATGGAAGCATTGGTTGTGGCAAGGGAGGTTGTCATGAAGAGGGTGGGCTTAGGGGTTTTGGGGTTAATAGATTTGGAGGGAACGGGCTGGTGCCTGTGTTTAATTTTGTTATATGACTAAGGGGGTGGCAAAGGACGGGGGGTGGGAGAGGTCATGAGGAGTTTCAGGAAGTGGTGGAGGAAGGATTTGGTTAGCAGTGTGCTGATATGTTGCAGGGTCTTGAGTGTAAGGAATCAGGACGATGTAAAGGCTCGTGTTAGGAAGGGTGGGGAGGAGAGGGAGGTAATGGAAGGGCTGGCTGTTTTCCGGTGATGATTGGAAAAGTATATATGGAGTGGAGTTACAGAGAATTATGAGGTCAGTGTGAGGCGAGAGGATTTTGTTTCGGTTTTTTTACATGATTGCTGGCCTCACGGGAGGTGCTGTATAGGATGGGTTTGGTTGGAGATGCAGGTGTGGTAAATGTGGCGAGGTCGATTCTATTTATCATGAGGTATATTTTTGTGAGAGCAATTGGATGTTGTCAGACAATGGTTGGGGCGTTTAATAAGATTTGGAGGAGGATACGCCGTTACAGAGATTTTGAGTTTAGATATAGGTGGTGTGGGGCAGGATGTGCGTAGAGCGCATTATGTATATGGCTGTTGATTTTGGTGTATGTTTCGTGGGTGATGAGGAGCAAACTGGGGTGTGCAGTTAAGGCCATAGCAGCGTCCATGTACAGGACAAAATGTGAAATAGAATTTTATGGGAGTCATGGGGTAGGTTTTTTCCTGTGGTTTATAGGGATTTCACTGTAGGACAGTTGTTGGGAATGATACAAGTTAATAGTTGAAAAAGTGAAACATTTCTGTTTTTGTGAGGTATGAGAGGTAAGTTAAAAATTAAGGTATCATTTGTGTAGATGGGGATGGGGGTGGACGGTGTGACAAGGCCAACCATGAGGTTGCAGTTTTTGACAATATTTTGACTTATGGGGTTTGTGAATGGAGGTATGTATAAGAGAGGGGGTTATGAAGTAGAAAATGATATAATGAAGTAGGGAAAAAAAATGGAGAAGTTAGGTGGCTTTCCTTGGGTATCATATTATCTGAGTTTGTATGACTTTTGAAGTATAGGACATACTTCATGGGTGTAAAAGGTTTTGATGTGTGGAGGTAACAGTAACTGTTTTTAGATGTTTATGAGAGAATAAGGTTGGTTTCATAGCAGGGTGAGGCATATTTCCGATAAATACCACATGTCATTGGGGTTTTCTGTGTTTGTGGTGTGTTGCAGCATGTGGTATAATATTTTGTATTTATAGGACAAAAGTAGAATACAGTATTGTGTTGAATACATAGTTGGTTTCTTCAGTAGAGGAGAAGAGTAGTATGATGGTAAGGTATTTTACCTAGCTAACTAATTATAAAAGTTATAAATGTAATCTATCATGAGTGAGGTTTGCAGTCTTCTGGCAACCTAGCCTATACTCTGTGCGGTCTTCTTGCCCCTTCCCCGATCTTTATGACTTTCCATTTGGCAGGTTAAATTCAAGTAACGGTTAACTGCTGGACCGTGTCCAGCTTCATGGAAATCTCTTTGTAGTCTGCCTGATCCTCATCTGATTTAATTTCGTAACCATCATCTGCGAACAGGGACACTTCTGAGTGTACTCACTATTTGTATTCACCTATTTGTGTGGTTGCAGGGGGTCGATTCATAGCTCCTGGCCCCGCCTCTTCACTGATTGCTACTAGGTCTTCTCTCTCCCTGCTCCATGGGCTTTATCAAACCTCGTCTTAAAACTATGTATGGTTCCTGCCTCCTACGTCCCTTTCTAGAGCTATTCCACTTCCTGAGCAACTCTATGACTGAAGAAATACTTCAGTGTGTGTGTGTGTGTGTGTGTGTGTGTGTGTAATCACCTAATTGGTTGCAGGGGTCAGTGATAGCTCTTGTGTGTATGTATGTGTGTAAAAAAAGTGCTAAGCAATTGATGTATATAATGCTATTTTAGCTACTATTATTGCTAAAGGGGAGTAGATGGCCAATATATAATTTTATTGCACAGCAAGTGATTGGTATTACAACAGTGAGGATTTCCATGGGCGTACAGCAGGTGTTCCTATATCGATTGTACACTGCAATTTGATTCCTGTAAGCACCAACGACCATCAGACACTATCCACTCACAAGCACACACAACCACTTACGACACTATCACTCACAAGCACACACAACCACTTACGACACTATCCACTCACAAGCACACACAGCCACTTACGACACTATCCACTCCCTGCTGAAACGACAAACCTGTGATAACACAAACACTCAGGAGGGCAAGTCTAGAGGATGAAAAGATATAAAAGCGTATGCAATTATAACCACACGTTTAGCCTAAGAGCTTTATCAGGTTACATTGTTGCTTCCGTTTACAGTAAACACGAACTTTAGTGATAGCCGACTGTTATGGAGTGACATCCTGGGGAAGGAGATATTATATCTTCAAAAAAAAAAATGACTGTACTTAAAGGATCTTAGTAGAATAGCAGCTAGTAACTTATAAATAATCTTAAATAGATAGCATCTTCTAGCCTGTAAATGATCTTGGCTACATATCACTTATTAGCTGTGTGTGTGTCTATTCAGGCATCATTTCACGCCTAGGTGACCGCACTCGGCAGATGGTCGTTTCACCTTAACAGGGAGTTGGGTAATATGTTTTGGGTAAGCTACCTTGTTAAGGCGCATGTGCTCTCGTTTGCTACGTAAGTGGAACTAAATACCAAGGAAGACATGATGTTATGAGTAGTCTGGGGGTGTGACGGAGGCAGATGATGTCCCCGGATACGAAGAAAAGGAAGATCTCCTTCCAAGAATCAGCATCCATCTCTATCTTTTCTTTCCCACCTCCTCTCTCTCTCTCTCTCTCTCTCTCTCTCTCTCTCTCTCTCTCTCTCTCTCTCTCTCATTACAGCATCACTAAGAGTCCTGAAACGTCTTTGAGTACAATATTTTTTTCCTTCGTAAAAGCGTACCTCCTCGAGGTTAGCGTCAGGACACACACAAGCCACTCTACGCTGTATTACTAATAACAGGTGCTACTGTGTTGATGACGTGTACCTTCACCCAGGTGGTTGCTAGGTGCTCTGTGGTTGTTGATGACGTGTGTACTCACCCAGGTGGTCCTTTAAAGTGCTACTGTGTTTGATGATATTGTACTCCCACCCAGGTGGTTGCTGGAATTTGCTACTGTGGTTATTTGATGACGTGTGTACTCACCCGGGTGGTTGCCTGCAGGTGCTACGGTGGTTGTTGATGACGTGTGTACTCACCCAGGTGTTTGTTCGGTGCTACTGTGTTTGTTGATGACGTATTGTAGCACTCACCCAGGTGGTTGCTAGGTGCTACTGTGGTTGTATTAATATTGGTAGAATTTACCGACAATATGTTAAGTAAAGGACACAAATGTATAATGTGACATTTTATTGTGGCAACGTTTCAGCTCTCCAGGAGCTTTTTCAAGCAATAAAAACTAATTTCCGCAGACATGATTACCTTGAATCAGCACTTATCGCTGTTTCTAACACAATTAAACAAAAGAAAGGCCTTCACCATCTCTGAAGTCTTAGCAAAATCCTCCTGAAAACAGTAAACCCTGCCCATCACATAGTCTCTCACTGTATTCTGCAAGCACATCGTAGATGTGGAACACACTTCAGGCCTTCTCTATTCCAACCTCAGCAGAAGTATTTTGTCTAACCTATTTTTACACTACTTCCAAGTAATTGTTTACTCATGTGCAAGTTGATTGTTCTACCTTATTATTACTACTACTACAACTTATATCACTACTACTTCTACCACCACTAGTATTTCTCTTTGAGAGTATATATACCCTCTGTGTCCATGTATCGCTTGTAGCGGCTTGAAAAAAGCTCCTGGAGAGCGGAAACGTTCACAATAAAATGTCACGTGGTTGCATTTGTGTCCTTTACTGCTACTCTGGTTGTTGATGACGTGTGTACTCACCCAGGTGGTTGCTAGGTGCTGGTGGTTGTTGATAACGTGTACTGCAGGTGATTGCTGGGTGCTACTGTGTTGTTGATGACGTGTGTACTCACCCGGGTGGTTGCTAGGTGCTACTGGTTTTTGATGACGTGTGTGCTCCACCCAGGCGGTTGCTAGGTGCCACTGTGGTTGTTGATGACGTGTGTGCTCCACTCGGAGTGGTTGTGGTGCTGCTGTGGTTGTTGATGACGTGTGTACTCACCCAGGTGGTTTCTTGGTGCTACTGTGGTTGATGATGACATGTGTACTCACCCAGGTGGTGGGTGCTACTGTGGTTGTTGATGACGTGTGTACTCACGCAGGTGGTTGCTCGGTGCTACTGTGTTTGTTGATGACGTGTGTACTCACCCAGGTGGTTATTATAGGTGCTACTGTAGTTGTTGATGACATGTGTACTCACCCGGGGTGATTGCTGGGTGCTACTGTGGTTGTTGATGGCGTGTGTACTCACCCAGGTGGTTGCGCAGGTGCTACTGTGGCTGTTGATGCCATTGGCCTTCACCCAGGTGGTTGCTGGGTGCTACTGTCGTTATTGATGACGTGTACTCCTTGGTGGTTGCTGGGTGGCTACTGTCGTTAGTGATGACGTGTGTACTCACCCGAATTGGTTGCTGGAGTGCTACTGTCGTGTTGATGACGTGTGTACTCGCCCAGGTGGTTGCTGGGTGCTACTGTGGTGGGGAAGAGGCCTTGTCTCGGCTCCTTTTACATATGAACTGAGCGTCAACTCTTTACTTTTTTTTCTGTCAGAAAAATCTATCGACTGTGTGGATTCAGTGTTGTGTCAACTGTGAGTAACTCGAGTGTGAGGACTGTTAACTGTTCGAGTGAAGTCACCATAGCTGACCAACTGCTTCATATTGTTGCTTTTTAATGATGCTGTATACTACACATGCTAGAGCTAATATACATCGCTCTTGAGAAAAAGAAATCCCTCTGGGGATATTCATTGATTTACGTAAACTTTTATTACAGTCGACCATGATTTACTGCTCGCAAAATTAGCACACTATGGTATAAAGGGCACTCTCCAACTACCTAGAGTCATACTTACCTTAGTAACAGAAGCCAATACGTGTACACAAAAATAGAGTAACTCTTCCACAACAAGTACAGTCGGTGTCCACAAGAAAGTGGTCCTAGGACGACTCCTATTCCTCATTTACATCAACGACCTACCGAATGCATCACAACTATAAACCCATATTATTTGTAGATGACACTACATATGTCTTCTCTCACCCAAACCCAGTCATACTGGCCAACACTGTTAAATGCTGAATTACAGAAAATATCTATCTGGATGACGACTTACTCTCAATACTGACAAAACCTGTTCATTCAGTTTGGAAACAGAGCAGTAATTTCATAACACACTTGCTCAATGGATCACCCATCACAAGACTCACAGAGGGAAAATTCATAGGAGATCACCTAGATAGTAGCCTCAAATTCAGAACACACATACAACAAATTTTCCAAGAAAATCTCAAAGACAGTAGGCATACTATCAAAGATACGCTACTATGTGCCTCAATCAGCTCTCCTTGCACTGTATCATTCCTCATCACCATATCTCTGGAATTTGTGCATGAGGATCAGCAACATTAAATCACTAGCCCCACTCATAACCCAGCAAAAGGCTGCAGTCAGAATGATAACAAATTTCCCACCTAGACAGCATCTCCACCAATACACCAATATTAAAAAAGTCAAAACTCTCACCATAAGAACATTCACATTTTATTTTTGTGCCTACTACATACATAGAACTCTACACTCAAATATAAACCCTCCTCAAAATTCTCTCACCAACTTTAACAGGACCCATGACCATAACACAAGCACAGATCACTTTTGATGTCCCCCGTGTCCATATCACCCTTTTTAAATTTTATGCACAAAAAGGGGCCCCAAAATCTGGAATTCATTAGAAGAAAATACTATAATAACCTGGTCTGAACACCCAATTTAAGACTTCTCAAAACCACCTACTCACCCTAAACTAAATACTCATACTGTAAACTACTTTCAACAACGCTCAGTATTATTTTATAATATAATTTCATTATTTGCTATTGATATAATCATCCTCAAAAACACTTTCAACTTGTCACAATGTAATATCCTCAGATTGTAATTTGAGTAAACTTATTATCTGCCATAAGCATAAGCTAATGTTTAACTATAACAAACTTAATCGATTTCTCTAATATTATGTATCTATAAGCCTTTAAAGATTTAGTCTGCCCATAATGCCATGGCATGATAGTGGCTCTCTTTGCAATTCAATTCATAATTGTAATTACAAAATATCGATGTAAACTTGCAATTAAATAAAAATATTATATTATTATTATATAATTCAAGAAACGTCATTGGTTTTCCTTTTATTCTTGGTTTATTATGTTCTTTTCGGTTTTCTCATTTTTTTTATTGTGGTAATGAAAATTAATTTAGTTAACATGAAAGTCAGTAAATTCTCTCTCTCTCTCTCTCTCTCTCTCTCTCTCTCTCTCTCTCTCTTCTCTCTTTTCTTTTTTTGAACTTATTTTGGGTTTTT
>WNWK01053846.1:0-11746 GCA_009830355.1 Cherax destructor | reverse complement strand
AAGTTTTCATTTTTTTTTGGGGTCACTTCCCCGGTGGGGGGCGGAATTTTAGAAAAAAAAAAACAAAAATTTAGTTATGTACACCCAAGGCAGTTTTTAATAAATTATATGCTACTGTATACGAAATTGTTGAAAAATTCAAAAATGCAATGATTAACCAAACTGATGGGTAACTAATAAAAATGCTCAAGAAGCATCCCGAAGGTTACAGGCATTTGTAAATTAAAATAACTAATCTACTTATTAACTCCAAAATTTAAAAAATTCCTACACAAAAAATTACTATAGTAAAAAAAAATTCTTGGGGAAAAACAGGTGCAGCACAGTTTTCAAAAAAAAACTCTTTGGGGCGAACTCAGTTCACAACTAATTCATTCACAATGGTTCAGGATGGCAAATACATTATAGTTTTATGACTAATTTGGATTTAAATTGTTGTGAATTGTTCCAATATTTTTGATTTTTATTCTACAATCTATCTTTGTTTAATCATAAGTACTACATGATATACAGTGGCCCCCGAAAGAACCCCCCGGAAAATCTACAATTATGAAAGTATAATATTGTAAGTGCTTGGGGAAATTTATTTTGGGGATCTGAAATAGACAACCTACGTGACATTATTCCTTGGGGAGTAAATTCGTTCGGTAATGGCACTTAGAAAATTCTGGGATGAATTTTTTACGTTACTCGGGGCCCCACTGTATACTGTAAATTTAAATACTGACCTTCAAAACTGAACAAAGATACAATACCCCCTTTTTTTCTTTCCCTCTAATTAAGATTAGGTAAACATCTGTATAAAATAAAATAAAACAGCTTCCTTACCAGGGAAAAGCGGGTCACCATCTCTCCTCTCAAACTCTTGTTTCCCTTTTGGCAAATTTTGGAATCTTAGGCGCTGTGATAGTCGGGAAACTAAAAGCGATAAATGCATTTTTTATGAGGCTTCCTTCTCTAATTGACTATTTTCAAACTTTTTGGGGTGCTTTGATACAATTTAAGCTGCTTTTCGTTCATTATCACCCCCCCGGCTAATGGAATTGGAGTAAAACCCAAAAGGGTTGGGAATCTCACTGCCACTTGGGGTTCCACCAGGAGTAACACCATGAAATGTATCCCTTTTATTGCCTGCATGACCTTGGCTCGTGAGGGATGAAATGAGCCAATTCGGTAGGGGAAATATTTTCTTGAATCGAATAGTGTAGTTAAAAAAACTTTTCCATATCTGGTAGCTGGACAACCCTAATATTTCCCACTATGGCTTGGGACACATTGCCAACTAATAAAGGGGGAATACATTGAGGCAGGCTGAAGACAGGTTTTGGTTTTCTGTAACACTCCACTTCCCTTGGTAATAGTGAATCTTTGAAATTCTGTTTATCACTCTCTGCAGGGATGTTGGAGACCCGGGACATTAGTTCCTCTATCACTCGCACCACTATTGTCAAAGGTTGTCTCTCATCCATTCTGCTTTGACTTCCGTCCTGATTTTTTTGGACCAACAAAAAAATTTAGGGCCTTTGTTATAGAACCAGGAGATGGGGGGTTTTGAGCTGCTGGTGGTGGCCACTTGGTCGGGGGAAGTCTCTGTGGATTAACATGATTCGCTATGGAAAATTTGGGTTTTTTTGCTTGCTGGAACCCAGATAGGCTGATTTGGTCTTTTAAAAATTCTTCTTTTCTCTCAACATTTTTTTTAATTCTCTCAATGACCTCTTTTTCGATCTGTCTGTTTGGGAACTTTCTTTAGTACTAAGGATTGGTTCTGTGCAACTTCCCTTGAATATATTTGTTTTTTGCTGCTCCGTGAGTGCCCCCCTTTTTGTGCTGCTGAGACTCTGGTGACTGCCATGCACGTGTACATCACTAGAACCCCTAGCCTTTGTCTTGGATGCCCCCAAGCACTACGCGCGTGAATCTGATCTACTTTTATCTGGGGGGGGAAAGTGATTGTACAGAACTCTTTTAGCATCAACCTCTCCACCAACTGATGACTTTCTATCACTATGACTTCCCGGATTGTTTCTAATACTATGTGCACCCTGTTTCCGGTTGCTTTCTTATTACCATACCACTTTTATGTTTATTATCTACATATCTAGTCTGCACAACTTGTATATCGCCCATCAGGGTCACGTTCCCGTCTCCTGCTGTCCGAAACTCCCTCTTCCCATAGCTCGGTCAGGAAATTGGTTCATAAACACCAAATCAGAATTATTAGAAGGTTCATTTAAAAGAAGAGTGTGTTGAACTTCCCAATGTTTGTACTTTAGGCATGGGACTTTGCTTCCCCTTTTAAAGAAGGACATGATGAGGCACAGATGACAGACTATTCTGAATGGTATAACAGCTTGCCTTCTGTCTGCCATACCAGATAATGACTGTTCCTATTACTAGATGCTGCTGCTGATTGTTTATCTCCTCCAGCAGAAAACGAGTGTTTTCTGGTACCAGGTCTATATGGAACAGATGAGTGATTCCCCCGGATGTTTAACTGTTATGGTGAGAATGAATGGGAATATGTGCTCCCATGTGGCTGAGAAACATTAGAAGGTTGATGAGGCTTTTGATGGAGCGGTGGATGAGCCACCATGACAGCTGGCAAGTGAGGTCCTGTAGACATTGCAGACAAGTGCGATGTCAGAAAAACTGAGAAGACCAAGTAGATTGTGACAGACTTGGAGGGTATTGCATTGGTGGCACACCTAGGCCAAGTAGTCAGACTAGCTGTTGTGGGATGTCTAATGGGGTATTGCATGGGCAGGTGACCAGGACTGGGCATTCTTATGTCCAAGTTACTCTCGGGATTGTGAGCGGTTTCTCCCAAAAACCTGAAAAAGAATAAATAATTATCATCACTGTTTTAATTGGTTCATATTGGAAATATAGTAACTCCCTTATAAAGCTCCTCTACATAGTGTGATATTTTGTAAATGCAACAGAAAAATGCATAAAAAAATTTAATAGAACATACTAAGAAGGCTTTGAAACATCATTCAATTTTGAATACAGGAGGGCCCCACTTTACAGTGCTTCGCTTTATAGTGTTTCACTAATGCAGCGGTTTTCAATTATACCCATTCTTCATTTATTCAGACTTCCTACAATAAATATATTCACCACTCAATATAAGCTATGGATGAATTTTTTTAAGGTAAATAGTGTGTGTACTGTACATGCATTTTTTTGGCCTAGCTCTATTGCTCATTTAATATATGATAGTGTAAACATGTTATCAGGCTTTTATATGCATTTGAAAGCGAAAAAAAGGCTATGATTGCTTTACAGCAATCTTCACTTTACAGTAGTAGTCAGGAACTTAACCTGTATAAGCGAGGCCCTCCTTTTATACAGATGCTCCTTGACTTACTATGGTTCAACTTATGATATTTGACTTTACAATGGTGCAAAAGCAATTCTATGGGGATGAAACTTAAAATAATTATCCAGCATGAAGGCGGCAAGTCTAACTTGTATTCATTTATCATGAAGGCGGCAAGTCTGTAACTTGTATTCATTTATCATGAAGGTGGCAAGTCTGTAACTTGTATTCATTTATCATGAAGGCAGCAAGTCTGTAACTTGTATTCATTTATCATAGAAGGCAGCAAGTCTGTAACTTGTATTCATTTATCATGAAGGTGGCAAGTCTGTAACTTGTATTCATTTATCATGAAGGTGGCAAGTCGTAACTTGTATTCATTTATCATGAAGGCAAGCAAGTCTGTAACTTGTATTTATTTATCATGAAGGCAGCAAGTCTGTAACTTGTATTCATTTATCATGAAGGCAGCAAGTCTGTAACTTGTATTCATTTATCATGAAGGCAGCAAGTCTGTAACTTGTATTCATTTATCATGAAGGTGGCAAAGTCTGAACTTGTATTCATTTATCATGAAAGGCAGCAAGTCTGTAACTTGTATTCATTTATCATGAAGGTGGCAAGTCTGTAACTTGTATTCATTTATCATGAAGGCTCTGGAAATTTTCAAAATTCTCTGGAAATTTTAAAAATTCTCTGGAAATTTTGTAAATTCTCTGGAAATTTTGTAAATTCTCTGGAAATTTTCAAAATTCTCTGGAAATTTTCATTTATCATGAAGGTGGCAAGTCTGTAACTTGTATTCATTTATCATGAAGGCGGCAAGTCTGTAACTTGTATTCATTTATCATGAAGGCAGCAAGTCTGTAACTTGTATTCATTTATCATGAAGGTGGCAAGTCTGTAACTTGTATTCATTTATCATGAAGGTGGCAAGTCTGTAACTTGTATTCATTTATCATGAAGGCAGCAAGTCTGTAACTTGTATTCATTTATCATGAAGGTGGCAAGTCTGTAACTTGTATTTATTTACTTTTCAATACTTATATTTAGTTAGTTACAGTAATGTATTTGTTTAGTTACTTATTCAGTGACAGTAGCTATTCATTTGCTTATTTAGCATATTATATTCATATTCGACTTACGATGTGTTTGTCGGAACATAACCTTAATGTAGCTGGGACCACCTGTATACTTTTCAACTGTATTTACAAAATATTACGATACATACTATACTGTTAATACAATATGTACAGTAGAACGTCATTTAGCAGAGATTATGTTGCATGTTACGGGTATTGCACGATTTAAGATTTGCGACACATTATTATCTTACACAATGTAAAGATGATATTACACGGTTCGGCAGGAGGGAAAAATTTTTAGCGCGGGTCGCCCGCAGTGGGTTAAACCATTGAGTCAGTGGGGAGTCCTTGTCCATCCCCGCCACCCTCACCCACCCACGCATCCCTCCCAGCGTTCAGTTTGGTTTGTACACGTGCAGGGCCGATAAGTATCGGGAAGCTCGCTGTGTTTATTTACATTCATTTCCTCATTTTTATTGCATTTTGATAAATATACCAAGCAATCATGGCACCCAGTAAGCATACAAGTGTTCCAGAAAGTGACAAGAAAAAGTTTAAGCGTTCAAGTCTAGGAATTTCAAAGAAAATCGAGATATTAGATAAGCTTAAGAGTGGCTCACGTGTGAGGGATATAGTGAGGCCTATGGCCTTAATGAAAGCGTCAGTTCGTACGATTAGGAAGAATGAGGCAAATATACAAGCTTGTGTAATGAATAACCCAAAATGTGACCTCATGAAAAGAATGACACGTAGGTCCCAACAAGTAAATAAAACTGAAAACTTGTTGCTTGAGTGGATCGAACAGAAAACAAAAAAAAGGTGCACCATTAGTTTTTCTTAATTGGGAAAAGGCCTTACAGTTGTTTAAAGCAGTGTGTGATAAGGAAGGAAGGCCTGAAAAGCAGTGTATGTTTACCACAGGCTGGTTCAAGAACTTTAAGTTGCATAATAAGTTTACATAATATTAAGTTTTCTGGTGAAAGTGCTTCAGCTGATCATACAGCACAAGTAATTTCCCTGCTGAATTTCAGGAACTTATTTCTGAGGGTGGCTATGAGCCACAACAAGTGTTTAATGCTGACAAGACAGGTGTTTTCTGAAGAAAATGCCAACACGAGCATACAGCAAGAGAAAAGTGCCCGGGCTTCAAGGCAGCAAGGATCGCTTCACCTTGCTCCTTTGCGTAATCATCAGGTGATTTCAAGTGTAAGCCCATGGCTATTTACCGCTCTAAGAATCCTCGTGCTTTGAAAGGTGTGGATAAAAACACCTTACAAGTAATTTGGAAGTCAAACCAGTCAGCATGGATGACAGAGGAAATATTTATTAATAAATAACAAAAGGCACAATACCGTGACTGGAACAATACACACAAACCGCACATATAAAGAGGAGCTTACGCGACGTTTGGCCCCACTTGGACCATTTACAAAGTCCACTAACACACAGAGACAGAGGAAGGGTATTTATAGGCAGGCAGACAGGGGAGGGTACAAGAGGTGGGGAAATGTAGGAGTAGTGGTAGTAGTGGTAGTAGTAAAGGTAGTAGTAAAGGTAGTAGAGTAGACAGTCATATGGGAAGGAGCACTGCTATGAGGCTAGCGCCCGAAGGGAGTACGAGAGGGAAAAAACGAAAAAATGAGAAAATACAAGGCAAAAGAAAAAGAAAGAAAGGAAAACCCAAGAGAAAAAAGGAGAAGGGGGAAGATAAGACAGGGCCGAAAAAGTAGTCGTAAGCTCCTCTCTTTTATATGTGCGGGTTGTGTGGAAATATTTATTGACTGGTTTAAGCATCACTTTATTCCTGAAGTCAAGTTTTACCTGCACACAAGAACCTTGCATTCAAGGCTCTCTTCATTCTTGATAATTCCGTACTCATCCACAAGCTTTGCTGGATGTGACCCACATATAAGTTGTATTTTTACCTCCAAATACATCTCTGTACAACCACTGGACCGGGAGTTATTCAGACATTCAAGTGTAACTACACAAAAAAGTTATAAAAAAACTAGTTGCATCAATGGACTCTGACTCCAACCTGGCAGTACCAAGCTTCTGGAGTAAATTTAATATTGCAGATGCCATCAGCTATGCTAAGTGCATGGAATGAAGTGCCCCAATCAACATTAAATGCAGGCTGGGGAAAGTTATGGCCTTCTGTAGTTAATTCTTTCTCTGGTTTTCCTTGCTTGAGAGTCAGGTTCAGGAAATTGTTCAGCTGGCAAGGAGATTACCAGGTGATGGTTTGAAGATATGAATGAAGATGATGTGAATGAACTCTTGGAAGATGATGATGAAGACAGGAGTCAGAGGAAATGTTGGCAAGTTCAATGCACAGATGCAAGGAGGAGATAACAGAAGAAGATGAAGAAGAACCTGAAGAAAAACAGTTAACATTGCAGCAGTTCGTGAGCAGTTCCATAATATTGGTAAAATTGCAGACTTTTTCACTGAAGAGGACCCTGACAAAGCTAGAAGCAGGGCTTTGAAACGAGGTCTAGACCAGCTGATGATGCCTTACCATCAGCTGTATAATGTAATGCAGAATAAAAGAGCCCAGAGATCCATTACAGAATTTATGCACACTGCAATACAACCATCGACTTCAGCACAGAACCTCTACCATCCACTTCTACGACAACCGACAAGCATCCACCTCAGCCCAGTAGGGCCACACCATCCATATCCACTCTTCACTACCATTCCAAACATCATTACCCACAATTTAAGGTAAATACTATTATTTCTATTGCATTTGTAGTCTTAAGCAGTAATATATCACGACAATGAACTAAAATTACATATTAGCCTTCAATTTTTGCAAGATTTGTTGGTCTAAAAAAAACTTGTTTGGCTTTTGGGGACTCCCAGGAGACGTAACCCTATTTTTCCCATAAGTTCTGTTAATTATTTAACACAAATTATCTAACAGACTTTTTCAGGAACATAACTATCGTGCTAAATGACGGTCTACTGTATTGTAAATATAGTACATATTGTAAATACAGTATGTATTTAAATACAGTACGTACATATTGTAAATTGAGTATGTAATTTGTTTCTTGACTACAGAGAGGTACAGTTACCAGAATAAAACAACACTTTAGAGGTGAAAACACTAGAGGTTGTATTGCACAACCTTCAAAGAAGTGCCTTGATGCCACTGAGAAACTTGTGAGTCGAGGAACTACAGCTACAATCCCTTCCTTAGATCAAACCTACTTACTTCCCATTTCCCAGGAGCTTGATGACAGTGTCTGCACTCTGAAGGAGGGGTGTTAATGTTGCAGTTTTATAACTGTAGTGTAAAGCACCCCTCTGGCACCCTCTTTAGTGAATAAGTCTTTAGAATAAGCTGCCCCTAATGCCATGGCATGCCAGTGGCTCTCCTTGCAATACAGTTATTATTATTATTATTATTATAAAGTTTTTCTTTTCGGGCCACCCTGCCTTGGTGGAATCGGCGATGTGTTAATAAAAAAATAATAATAATAATAATATTTTATTTCATTGCAAGTTTACATCGAGATTTTCAATTACAGTTATGAATTGAAGTGCAAAGGAGCCACTATCATGCCATGGCATTATGGGCAGACTAAATCTAATGGCTTATAGCTACTTAATACTAGACTGCTTAATACTAGAAATTGATTAAGTTTGTTATAGTTTAACATTAGCTTATGCTTAAGGCAGATAATAAGTTTACTCAAATTACAATCTGAGGATATTACATTGTGAGAAGTTGAAAGTGCTTTGTAGGGTGAATTATATCAATAGCAAATATTGAAATTATATTATGGGAAAATAATACTTAGCGTTGTTGAAAGTAGTTTACAGTATGAGTATTTAGTTTAGGGTGAGTAGGTAGTTTTGAGAAGAGTCTTAAATTGATGTTCAGACCAGGTTATTTTAGTATTTGCTGGTAATGAATTCCAGATTTGGGGCCCTTTATATGCATAAATTTTTACACAGGTGATATGGACACGGGTATATCAAAAAGTGATCTGTGTCTTGTGTTATGGCCATGGGTCATAGGTTTAGTACTTACCTATGAATAATAATAATAATAATAATAGCAATAATAATAGTAGTACAGGTTCTCCTCACTTAACACGAGTTCCGTTCCTGAGACCACATCGTTAAATGAATTATGCTAAGTGAGGAGCATACTATAATGGTAGCAGTTTGTGTCAACCATCTTTGATATTGTTTTAATGTCACCTTTGCACCATTTATAACATTTCTGGTATATTTTTAAAAGTTTATACATAGTGCTGTATATTGAAATAAACAGAATAGAGGAAATCACTCTAATATACATTATTTAGGTATGAATACTGGTCAGAGAGCCCGTCGTAAGTCCGAGGCATTGGTAGCGAGTACATTGCTAAGTGAGGAGAGGCTAATAATAGCAGTAATAAAAATTTAATAATAATAGTGTACTTACTTCATATTTTACAACATATTACACATATCTTAATTATTCAGTAAATTTTAGTACACACACATTTTGTGTGGGTAACAAGCTATTGTTGTTATCTGTGGCAGTTGACAACACACTCGCCTCACACACTGAGTGTCTGTGGTTCAATCCCGGCACAGGTGGAAACACTGAGCATGTTTCCTTACACCTGCTGTCCCTGTTGATATAACAGTAAGTAGGTACCTGGGTGTTAGCAGACTGTTGTTCAGCTCAATGGAGCTGAACTCTTCTCTATTTTGCATGTGTCTTAATCATGTTTGAAAAGCACTCAAGCAGAGGAACTCGGCCAATGGACCATAATGACTACAATAATATTCCTCCACTCCTCAAATAATGCTAAATATTAAACACCACTGCAGCATATTACCTGTGAATGGACACACACAAAGTAATAATTAAAAATATATTTCACACATTAGATACTAGCCTGCTGCAGTAGATCCTGTTCAGGTACCACCATGAGTTCCAGTGTGGGTGGTGAGCGATGTATAGTAGCTACAACCTCCTGGTAGGTGCGTGACCAACGCTCTACCGTTGACACTCACTACACGATCACCTGAAACACAAATTCAGTAAGCTAATAACAAATAACTAATTCCTTTATCGCTTACACATACACATCTTAATGGATAAAAGTGACAGGTACAAATTGCTTAATACAGTATCATAATTACACAATTTGTTTCCTCAAAGCATTATCCTCATTCAGTAAGCTATACATATACAGTTGTAAATCATTCTTTATCTCTCTTGTTAATTCCTCCTCCTCCTATTTTCTCTACAGGTGCTCCTCAATTTAAAATGGGGTTAAATTCCAATGAACCATCGTAAGTTGAAAATACTACAGTGGACCCCGATATCGTAGTCGTCGGTTTCGTAATATTCATAATCGTAATGTTTTTCATCAAAATATTGGCTCAGTGATCGTCATTTAGCTTGGTAATAGTCATTCGTCCCGAACGTGTCAGTGGCAGCCGGCCCCAAGAGAGCAGCGACACACCATTTACAGTCAGTGTGCCATTGTTTATCAGCCAGTGAGCATGATCCTACACGTTCATACGATACATTTCGTAATATTCCATTTGTTTTAGTGCTTGCAACTGCTAAATAAGCCACCATGCGCCCAAAGAAAGCCCCTAGTGCCAGCCCTTTGGTAAAGAAGGTGAGAAACACTATAGAATTCAAGAAAGACATCATTTGCAAAATATGAAAGTGGAGTACATGTGGCAGGGCTTGCCAGGTTGTATAAGAACCCCATACAACCATCACTTCCATGTGGCCAAGAAAAAGGAAATCAAGGAAGCTGTTGTTGAGAAAGGTGCAAATATGCTCACAAAACAGAGATCGCAAATACTCGAAGCTGTGGAGACTTTGTTGTTGGTGTGGATCAACCAAAAACAGTTAGCAGGAGATAGTGTTATGCAGTCGATAATTTGTGAAAAGGCAAGGCAGTTGCATGATGATCTCGTAAAGAAAATGCCTGGAACTAGTGCTGATGTTAGTGAATTTAAGGCCAGGAAAGGTTGGTTTGAGAGTTTAAGAAGCGTAGTGGCATACACAGTGTGGTAAGGCATGGCGAAGCTGCAAGTTCTGACAAATGTGCGGCTGAAAAATATGTTCAGAAGTTCAAGGGGTACATAGAGGCTGAACAATTCAAAGCCCCAACAAGTGTTCAATTGTGATGAAATAGGCCTCTTTTGGAAGAAAATACCAAAGAGGACCTCCATCACGCAGGAGGAAAAGGCACTGCCAGGACACAAGCCTATGAAAGACAGGCTAATCTCATGTTCTGTAAATAATGCTAGTGGGGATTTCAAAGTGAAGCCTTTACTGGTGTATCACTCTGAAAATCTCAGTGTTCAAGAAAAACAGTGTCGCCAAGGCTAATTTGTGTGTGATGTGGAGGCGAACAGTAAGGCATGGGTCACGAGGAAATTTTCCTTGATTGTTTCAATGAAGTGTTTGGCCCCAGTGTGAAGAAATACCTCCTGAAAAATAAATTGGAACTCAAGTGCCTCTTGGTAATGGACAATGCACCTGCTCATCCTCCAGACTTGGATGACCAAATGGTGGAGGAGTTTCATTTCATCACAGTGAAGTTCTTGCCCCCTACACCTCCTCTTCTCCAGCCCATGGACCACAGGGCACTGCAAACTTCAAAAAACTGTGCCCAAAGCAATGTTTCAAAAGGGGCTTTGATGTGACCTCAGACACTCAAATTTACCCTAAGAGAGTTCTGCAAAGATCACTTCAGTATCCTCCATTATAATCCTTATAGGTAAAGCTTGGGGGGAAGTGACTTCAAGGACTTTGAACTCTGCTTGGAGAAAATTGTGGCCAGAATGTGTCCCAAAAGATTTTGAAGGGTTTGGGGCTGACCCTAAGGCCTATGGCAGTTGTAGAAAGTATTGTTGCATTGGGGAATTCCATGGGGTTGGATGTGTAGCGGGGATGTGGAAGAGTTGGTGGAGGACCACAATGAAGAACTAACCAATGAAGAGCTGCAAGACCTTCATCTGCAAACAACAGACCACAGCTCAGGAAATTGCTTCAAGGGGGGGAAAGAGATGGAAGAAGGTCCTTCTTCAAAAATTAAGGGGATTTGTGCAAAGTAAAATGAGGTGCAAACATTTATGGATGAACATCACCCCCACAAAAAATTTAAAATGGTTGGCAACATGTAAAATGACAATGTTGTGTCCCCTTTTGGAAAATTTTAAAAAAGATGCCAGAAACAGGCTGTCTGGAAAATTTTTTTAGCAACAGGGGTCCCGTGACTCTCAAACTGGTCCTAGTGGCATTAAAAAAAAAAAAAAGGGAAAAAAACCCAGAAAAGGACTTGGTACCTGAAGT
>WNWK01053845.1:0-11747 GCA_009830355.1 Cherax destructor | reverse complement strand
CCAATAAAAAAAAAAAAAATTGGGGAAAAAAATTAAAAAGCAAAAAGGGGAAAAAAAAAATTTTTTTAAAAAAAGGGGGGAAAAAAAAAAAAAAAAGAAAAAGGAAAAAAAATCCCCCCCAAAAAAAAAAAAAAACCCCCAAAAGGGGGGGGGAAAAAAAAAAAAAAAAAGGGAAAAAAAAGGGGGGGGAAAAAAAAAAAAAAAAACCAAAACCGAAAGGGGGGGGGGGGGAAAAAAAAAAAAAGGGGGGGGGGGGGAAAAAAAAAAAATTGGTTACAAAAAAAAAAAATTTTTTTTTTTTTTTTAAAAGGGGTTTTAAAAAAAAATTTTTAAAAAATTTTTTTTCCCCCCCTTTTCCCAAACCAAATTTTTTTTCCCCCCCCCCTTTTTTCCCCAACCCCAAAAAATTGGGGCCAAATTTTTTTCCCAGGGGGGTTTCCCTTTTTTTTTTTTTTTTTTTCCCCCCCAAAAATTTTTCCCCCCTTTTTTAAAAATTTTTTTTTGGGGAAAACCCCAAAGAATTTTTTTTTCCCCCCCTTTTTCCCTTTTAAAAAAAATTCCCCAAAAAAAACCCCTTTTTTTTTTTTTTAAAAAAAAAATTTTTTTTTTTTTGGGCCCGGGGTTTTTCCCCCCGGGGAAAAAAAAAACCCTTTCAAACCCAAAGGGTTTAAAAGGGAAAAAAAAAAAAAATTTTTTTTCCCCCCCCCGGAAAAAATTTAAAAATTTTTTTTTCCCCCCAAAAGGTTTTTTAATTTTTTTTAATTTTAAAATTTTTTAAATTTTTTTTAAATTTAAATTTTTTTATAAAATTTTTTTTTTAAAAAAACCCCCCTTTTAAAAAAAAAATTAAATTTGATTTTTAAAAAAATTTTTTTTAAAAAAAAATTTAAAAAAGGGGAAAAATTTTTTTTTAAAAAAAAAAAATTTTTTTTTTTTTGGCTTTGGGTAAAAAGGGGTTTGGAAAAAAATTTTTTTCCCCGGGGTAAATTTTTTTTGGGGAAAAAACCCCCCCCCTTTTTTTTTTTTTCCCTTTCCTTTTTTTCCCCCTTCCCCCCCCCTTTTTAAACCTTTTTTTTTCCCCCCCAACCTTTTCAAACCCCCCCCTTTTTTTTTTTTTTTTCCCCCTTGTTTAAAAAAAAAAAAAATTTTAAAAAAATTTTTAAATTTAAAGGGAAAAAAAATTTTTTTTTAAAAAAAACCCCTTTTTTAAAAAGGGTTTTTTTGGGAAAAATTGGGGTTTAAAAAATTTTTTAAAAATTTTTAATTTTTTTTTGGGAATTTTTTTTTTTTTCCCCCCCCGGGGGGTTTATTTTTTTAAAAAATTTTTCCCAAATTTTTAAATTTTTTTAAAAAAAAACCCCCCCAAAAAAAATTTTTGGTTTTTTTTTTAAAAAAAATTTTTTTTTTTAAAATTTTTTTAAAATTTTAAAAAAAAAAGTTTTTTTCCCATTTTTTTTTAAAAAACCCTAAAAAAAAAAGGGGAAAAAAAATTTTTCCAATTTTTCCTTTAATTTTTTAAAATTTAAAGGCCTTTTTTTTTCCCCCCCTTTTTTAAAAAAAAACCCCTTTAAATGGTTTTGACAAAAAAATTTTTAAAAAATTTTTTTTTAAAAAAAATTTTTTTTTTAAAAAAATTTTTTTTTTAAAAGGGAAAAAAATTTTTAAAAAGGCCAAAAATTTTTTTTTTAAATGAAAAAACCCAAAAAAATTTTTTTTTTTGGGCCAAATTTGGGGAAAAAACTCGGGAAAAAAAAAAAAAAAAAGGGTTTTTTAAGGTTTTTTTTTTTTTAAAAGGGGGTTTTTAAAATTTAAAAATTTCCAAAAAATTGGGGAAAAATTTTTTTTTTTTAAAAAAAAAAAAAAAAAAAGGGGGAAAAAAAAATTTTTTCCCCCCCTTTTTTTTTTATTTAAAAAAATGGAAAAAATTATTCCCCGGGGGGGTTTTTTTAAAAAAATTTTAAAATTAAAAAAGGGGTTTTTAAAAAAAAAAAATTTTTAAAATTAAAACCCCCCCAAAAAAAATTTTTTTGGGCCAAAAAAAATTTTTTCCCAAAAAAAAAAAAAAAAAAAAAATTTTTTTTTTAAAAAAGGGGGGTTTTTTTTCCAAAATTTTTTTTTTTAAAAAATTTTTTTTTTTAAAAAAGGAAAAAAAAGGGGGGGAAAAAAAAGGGGGAAAAAAAAAAAAAGGGGGGAAAAGGGGGAGGAAAAAAGGGGGGGGGGGGAAAAAAAAAAAAACCCTTAAAAAAAAGGGGGGTTTTTAAAAACCCAATTTTTTGGGGGCCCTTTTTTGGGTTTAAAATTTGGTTTTAAAAAAAATTTTTTTGGGGGGGAAAAAAAAAAAATTTTTTTGGAAAACCCAAAAATTTTTTTTTTTTTTTTTTTCCCAAAAAAAAAAAGGGGGTTTTTTTTAAAATTTTTTTTTAAAAAAAAAAATTTAAATTTTAAAAAAAAAAAAAAAAATTTTTTTAAAAAAAAAAAAAATTTTAAAAATTTTAAAAAAAAAATTTAATTTTTTTAAAAAAAAAAAGGGTTTTTTTTTAAAAACCCCGGGCCCCAAAGGGGGGCCCCCCCTTTTTTTTTTTTTTAAAAAAAATTTTTTAAAATTGGGGAATTTTTTTTAAAAAGTTTTTTTTGGGGGGGGGAAAACCCAAAAACCCCCCCTTTCCCCCCCCGGGGGCCCCCCGGGCCCCTTTTGGGGGGAAAAAAAAAAAAATTTAAATTTGGGGTTTGGGGTTTTTTAAAAAAGGGAAAAAAAATTTTTTTAAAAGGAAAAAAATTTTTTTTTAAAAAAACAAAAAAATTTCCAAAAAAAAAATTTTTAAAAAAAGGGCCCTTAAAGGGGAAAAAAAAAGGGGGGGGGTTTTTTTTTTTGGTTTTTTTAAAATTTTTAAAAAATGGGGGGGGGTTTTTTTGTTTTTCAATTTTTTCCCATTTTTCCCCCCTTTTTTTTTCCTTTTTTTTCCCCCTTTTCCTTTAAAAAAATTTTTTTTTTATTCCTCTCTTCTTTTCATTTCTTTTTTTCTTTCTTTTTCCCTCATCCTTCTTTTCAAAAAAATACCTTCTCTCTCATTATTGATTTAGTTTTGTTGGCTTTCGTTTTCCCTTTTTTTTTGCATTATTTTTTTTCTCTAAAATCTTTTTTTAATTTTCTTTTTTTCTTTTTCCCTTTTTTTCCCTCTCTTTCGCCTCTTTTAAATTTTTCTTCGTTACATTGTACTTTGCTTTTCTTCATTGTTTTCCTTCGGAGATTGACCTCTTTCTTTTTTTTTTATTCTTAATTCCTACTTTTTTTTTTTTTCTTTTCCCCTACCCCCTTTCCGTTTCATCCTCCATGCCCCCCCCCTCTTTATTCGGGTCATTCCCTTCCCTTTTTCCTGTTTTCCTCCCTTTTTCCCTTCCCCCCTCTTTTTTTTCCCCTTCCCCCTTCATACCCCCCTTCTTCCTTCCCTTCCCTCCCCCCCCTCCTACCCCCCCCTCCTTTCCCCCCCTCCTTCCTTCCCCCCCTTCATTCCCTCCCTCTCCCTTTTTCCCTTTCCCCTTTCCCATCCTTCTCACCCCCCCTCCCCCCCCCCTCTGACCCTTGCTCATTCCCCCCCCACGGTAATTGGGTTGCAAGGTTTTTGTGCATCCTTCACGCCTGCATCACTCCCTTTTGTGTGGGGGGAAAGGGAAATAGGGGGGGGAGGGAGGGGGGAAAAATTGGGGGTTTTTTTTTTTTAGGTAGGTGGCACCTAGGGAAAATTTCTAGGAGGGAAAATTTTTGGAGGCTCTTCTACAGTGTGTTTCACTCTAGGGGCCCAGGTTAGTACCCCCTTTTGTAGCTGTCTTTTTTGGGTTATATTGTCTGTAGTAAATGATAACTCGGGGCCCCCCTGCGGGTGAAACCCCGGCATGGGCCTCCTACAGGGGGAATCCGGCGGGGGCCCCCCTACGGGGGGGCACGCGGCATGGGCCTCCTGCAGTAAAAATACACGGCATGGGCCCCCCTGCGAGTGAAACACGGCAGGGGCCCCTCCTACGAGTGAAACCCCGGCATGGGCCCCCCTGCAGGTGAAACACACGGCATGGGCCCCCTGCAGTGTTTGGCATGGGCCTCCTCCCGTAAAAATACAGGGCAGGGGCCTCCTGCGGGGTGAAATACACGGCATGGGCCTCCGGGGGGTGAAATCCCGGGGGGGGGGGCCTTTTAAAGGGTGAAACCCCGGCATGGGCCCCCTGCGGGGGAAACACACGGCAGGGGCCCCCCCTGCAAAAGGGGAAATCCCGGCATGGGCCTCCGGGGGAAAGGGAAATACACGGCATGGGCCTCCTAAAAAATAAAAACACACGGTTCGTTATTAAGGTTTTTTTTTGGGTTGGGAAAGTTAATATTTAAAATTAGGGAAAAATTTTTAAAAAAGGGGTGGCCCCGTCTGAAAAGGGGGGGAAAATATAACGTACTCTTTAACGTCGGGTTTTTCGGGTGATGAAAAAAGTGGTTTCTTTTCCTTTTTCCCCCCAAAATACTTTTTTTTTAAATTAGATAAAATTTTTTTTTAAAAAAAGGAAGTTAGATTAATAAAGATAAAAAAATTTTTATTTTAAAAAACATAAGCAAATTAAAAAACCCCGGCCCGTACGTCTGAGAACGAAAAAGGGAAAACGTGAAAGCCCTTTTGGGGGTTAAAAAAATGTCGGGTGACGTAGCTTTTTTTTATTAAGACACGTTTCAACAGGTGGATATATTTTTGGGGAAAATTTCGCCCACCCCAAAGGTTCTTAAAATCAAATACAAAGGGGGGGAGTGTAGTAGTGAAAAAAATGATGTAACCCCGCCCCCTCAATTTTTTGGGAAAAAAAGTATTTGAGGTGATCAGTCCCTCAGCCTGGAAAAAAGGGGTTTGGGTCCCTGGTCTGGAAAAAATGAAGCATTTTCTGAACCCCTCAATTTGTCAAAATTTTTTACCTTTTTTTCTTGAAAATTGGCTTTTTGATAAAAAAGGGGATTAACACCCCAAAAAACAGAGATAAGAAAAAGGAAAGGGAGTAAGGGGCAAATTGCAGCCTCCGGGGGGTTTCACCATAAAAAGCCTCCTGCGGGGAAAGGTTTTTTGCCGAAGATGTTTTTTGTTTGGGAATGTCCTCCAAAGGGACAGAAAAAGGGGAAATGGTGGCTATATTGAGTTTGCTGTTTAAGGTTTTTGGTTTTATATTGTTGGGGGGAAGCACTGTCTTCTCTGAACAGTCAAACAGAAAAGGGGGAAAAAACCGCGGGAAACGTTGACCCCTGGAACTCTCTCCAGGTAAACCCCGGTAAAACCCCCAGCACCTTGTCATGTACTTGGCACCACCACTAGGCTCACCCTTCCTCTCTCAATAAGACTCCCTGTGGTAATCAATAAATTCCCTTTCCGCCTCCGCTTTGTCTCCTTTTTAAAATTATCACCCAAAGGATGACCTCCCTCCATCCACCCCCTTCCCCCCTTTTCCCCTTCTTTTCCCTTCGTTGGTGACCCTTCCCACCCCCCCTTTCCCAAACATTTCGGGTGGGGTGGACCAGTGTGCAGGTACTCTGGAAAGGGGCTTCAAGACCACAAACGGGAAATGCACAGTTAAAGGCCACTAGAGGCAGCCCCACCCTCAAGGCTCGCCCCACGCTTTGATATCGTTAAAGGGGGCGGGGGCCAAGATAACCCCAACCCCCCCCAGCCAAAAAGCCGCCCTCGGCGGGTTCCAAGACTTCAAAAGGGGTGCTTTTTCGCGGGGGAAAAACATCGGGGCCCATTAAATGATTTCACCCCAAATTCGGCCGTCGGGATTAAAAACAACCCAAACCTTACATATCAAATTAGAGTTCCGATTTGGTCGAATTTGGCCAATTGCTTTTCTCAAATTAAACCCCAGGTGATCTGGAGCGCTCGACGCATATACGGGGCGATCTTTCCCAAGGTGTTTCCACCCCATCCTTCCTAGTCCTTCTTTCCCCCTTTTCCCCCCCCCCCCCTGTCGCCGTTTTTGCCTCCTCTTTAATTTTTTATACTGACCCCGGAAATTTGGGCTGCCCAGGCAAAGGGAGACGCCAAATTAATATTCCACCGTAAACCTGGTTACAGCACCGTCCAACACGGTCCCTCTGTGGTCAAGCCGGTCCCTGAGCTATTTATAAACCAGTGGGCCGACACTGTTGATAGCAACCCCGAACCTTTGGTTTAAACCGGGCCGGCACCCTAAATCAGTCCCCGGCGCCGATAACCCGAACCCCGACCTTCGTAAGCCCATTTCCCACGCGGAAAGTTGGGCTGCCCCAATTGGTAAACTTCCCTGACAATTGGGAAGGCCCAAACCGTGATACAATTTTAAGTCAATTGTTTATCCACATACAATCACTAAAGCATCTCCCAAACCCTTTTAAAAGATTCCGGCCCTTTGATTGTTATGTCTGGAAGGGGGAGAAAAGGAACTTTATAATATATAAGAACATAAGAAAAGAAAAACACTGCAGCAGGCCTACTGGCCCATGTAAGGACAAAATCCAAGTCTCCCACCCGGGTTTTAAAACAGATACTCTAGGACCTGGTCTCAACCTACACACACTGCTATAACTTTAGTGAAAGATATGCAAGGAAGTGTTGAAAATTCCCCCGGGGCGGGCGGGAGTAACAACCTTTGGTTGATCAGACCCCGATACCCGGGGGGCCCGGTCGCGGACAGGGCCGCGGGGGGGGGGTTGATCCCCCAAAAACCTCCAAAATAAGTAAATCTGGTATCCCGATATCAAAAAATTCCTGGAACTGCTGCAGATGTCTTTAAAAAACTGGATTAAACCCCCAGCGGGTACTTGATCCCCCAGGTTGTGATGGCTAGCCCCCTAGTTAACCAGGCACTCGGGTAACCGGGGGCCGGGTCGGGCTACAAAAATGGGCACAGATCCCAATAGTATTGGATCACTGATCCTGTCTAACTGATCCCGTCATTAAGCCTGTCTAACTGATCCCTCATTAAGCCTGTCTAACTGGTCCTGTCATTAAGCTTGTCTAATAAAAATTTTTATTGAATTAGCATTGAAAAAAACTGGTAGACGGGGAAAATTTTTTCTGTCTCTAAAATTTCTTGATTGATGTTTTGGGTCTAAAGTCTGTCTACCATACTAGGGTCAGTAAGACTGTAAAGTCACCTGTACACCCCCCAGGCAAGTGTGACTTACTACCAAATTTCGGGGATGAAAATAAACATTGTGTATGTATTCACCTGTGAGTGGTTTCAGGGGGCGATTCACAACTCCTGGCCCCACTTCGTGGTCAGTACTGGCTCCACACACCCCCCTGCTCCCTTTTACTTATGTCTTCCCAAAATAGGTATGGATGTGAATGAATGGTTCAAAGAACCGACGAGTTGGTAAAAAGACACATATGAACACTTGGGTATCTTTATTGGGGAAAAGTTTTGCCACACGGGGGCTTTCAGTCCATACAAAGGAGAATCCTGAAGAACAGGAGGGTGTGGGTTTTTCAAAGGGCCCCCAATCTTGAGACGATGGCCCGTCCCTAATCTTGAATAGGGAAAAACAGCATAAACAGGGAAACCTTTATATACTGTAGACGGGGGAGGTGCAGCAGTTGTAGGAGGTGTCACATTTGTTCAATTGTGGAAGTAGGTCGTGCCCCAAAAAAAAAAGGCAACGAAGAAATCCCTGTATTAAGATACCAAGATGTTGTAGTTCAGACAGGATGTGAATGAAATGGGGGCAGACAACCTCACACTCCTCCTGTTCTTCACGATTCTCCTTTGTATGGACTGATGGGGAAACCACTTTTGTGGCGAAAGTTTCCTCAATAAAAAATACCCCAAGGGGTTCTATGTGTCTAATTTTTAAAAGGTATGGATCTTGCCAATACTACTTTTTGTGTGTGTGTGTGTGTGTGTGTGTATTTTTGTGTGTGTGTACATGCCCAAACCCTAACCCCCCGCGTAATATTTTGTAGAATATAATTCCCCATATAAAAACCCCCAAACACGTTTTTATAAATAAAATTTATATATATATATATATATATATATATATATATATATATATATATATATATATATATATATATATATATATATATATATATATATAATAAAGAAATTTTTTGAAATATTACAGCAAAAAAAAAAAAAAATATCATCCAAAATTTTTCAAAAACCATGAAATATTTCTTAAAAAAAAAATAATCACTTTAAATGGGTCTATATAACTATTCCCTTTTTTTTAAATTTTTTCCGAAAGTATAATATATTTTTTTTTTAAATTTGAGGCGATCAAAGGCAAGGCTAGTCTGACGAGACCCAGTTTTATATATTTTTTTTTTCTTCAAAATAAAATTTTTTTTTCTAAAATTTTCAATAAAATGCCGGGAAAAAAATTTATTACAATTTCCTCATGTAGTAGAACTTTGTGAACGATAGCACCCTTTTTCCATTCACTAATTTTTTGTTGTTTAGTACAGGATGATATACGGGGTGGATTATACCGTATAACACGTGATAGATTATACTGAATAGTTTAACACGATATATATTATACTATTGGGGTAACATGGGATATATTATACTATATGGTTTCAAGGGGGATATTATACTTTTGGTTTAACATGGGGTATTAATTTTACTATACGGTTTAACATGGGGTATATTATACTTTTGGTTTAACATGGGATATATTATACTATATGGTTTAACATGGGATATAATTTTATGGTTTTTAAAATAAAGGGTTTTATTTTACTATAGGGTTTTAAAATGGGGTATATTATACTATATGGGTTTTAAAATGGGAAAATGTACTTTTGGTTTAAAATGGGAAAAATATTATACTATATGGTTTAACATGGGATATTCTATATGGTTTAATATGGGGTATATTATACTTTTGGTTTAACATGGGATATATTATCTATAGGGTTTTAAAATGGGATATATTATACTATATGGTTTAACATGGGGTATGTATATGGTTTAACATGGGATGGGTCTAAGAAATAGTGGTGATTGTATAAACTTGGCAAAGAGTTGGTTTATCTGTGATTTCCTGGTTGACCAGACCTTTTTACCCAGGGCCAATGGACCGCCAGCAGCGACAGCCTGGTTGACCAGACAAGCCTGGACCGGGCCGGGCTGGGAGTAGCACAACCCTTCCAATGTCGTCAAAAAGGGGCATCAGTGTGTTGACTCTTAAAAATACTGTCACTCTTATAAAGCTCCTCTTTTAGTTCTTTATCGTAAAAAACGATTGGAAAAGTATACCAAAATAGAATAGCGCGTGGAAAGGCCTTTTTTTGTATTTGTTATTCAATTTTCTATGTCTTTATCCCGTCCCCATTTACAAAACAAGAGGAAAACACTTGTTTGCTCAGGTGTCTTTCTAAACTAATTTGTCGGTATCTGTTACCAAGGTTTTTTTTTTTAACAAATCGGCCCCTTCCACTGAGGCAGGGTGACGTAAAAAAGTTTTTTTTTTATAAATTAAATAAATTATACAGGAGAAGGGGGTTTCTAGCCCGTCCAGTATTTTTGGGCGCCTTTTAAAAACACCCATGGCTTACGGAGGAAAAATTCCCGTTCCACTTTCCCAGGAAAAATTACAAGATTTATAGCTCGACAAACTGTTTCTTTTTTTTAAAACCAGCTTTACGATGAAAAATTCTTTCACAAGTCTGATAAGACTCCTCTGATGGAGGGCCTTCCACCAGGGCGGTAGCCCGAGAACAAAAACAGAAACCCTGCTTCAAGATTATGCACATGGCCCTTGAATAAAAAGGGAAAACATCAAGAAAGTCACGGAAAAAAAACTGTAGTGTTTGTGTGGGTGGTCTAGCAGTCGATAAGGGACTATTGGGGTGTTCATAGGGGGGCAAGGAGGCGGTTGATGTCCTCACTACAGAATCACTCGATGGTATGCAGACATAATTGCAAGGGAAATTTTCCAAAAAAAATGGTAAAAAAATGAATAATAAAAAAAATATAACACAAGTGGGTAATATTGAAAAGAAAAATATTGAACTAATTCTGTATAAGTAATTAAAATGCATGGAAAAGGGCAATATGAAATGTCTTTTCAAGATAAAAAAAACATTGAAAATGCAAGAAAAGGAAATGTTATTTTTAAATTTTATTGCAAAAAAATGAGCTGTCTTTACTCTTAATTCAATAAAAAAATTTGATAATAAAATTGTAAATCAATGCAAAAATATAAAAAAGAATCACTAAATTGTATGCAATTTTGGGAAAAAATGCTGGAAAAACAAATTTTCTAAAAAAAAAATGGCAGTAAATAAATTAATAAGCAATGATAACACAACTAAATTTAATATATCGTAATACTGAAAAGATTGCACTGAATAAAATTTTATCACTTTCTGAGAAAGAAACAATTGTTGAACAAAATTAAACAAAAAATAATATTAAAAAAAGTATAAAATGAATCACTGAACAACAAATGTCTCAATGCAATTGAGTTGCAGAATTAGTCAATTTGGCAATAAAAGAAAATTTGCAGTGGGAAAGAGTAGCTTGAACACTTCAACTCTTAATTCAAATTAGGGCAAAACAATTTACTCAAACAGCAAAATTAACACATTACTTTAAAAAAGTTAAAATTACACTAAGAGTGAATTTGTTCAAAGAAATATTAATAAAATGAATGAAAATGACACAATGTACAAAACTAAGAATTGAACACTTACAAAGTTGCAGAACACAAAAAACAAGGTTCACTCACAGGTATATGGGACTTGCAATGTATAAAATTTTCTTGCACTAAGGACTTGGTGTGCACATAGGACAATAGTCTGCAAAGTTCAAACAAATTAGGCACTGCATATAATAAGTATTAAAATAGAATGGCAGACACAAGACTAAAATTGTAGAAAACACAAAGACAATGCAATGATAAAAAAATAATGATGTAAGGCATAAAAATAATATACAATACTGAAATATGTGTAGAACACAACACTTAAGGAATGCAAATAAAAAATGAATTAAGCACTTCACAAGAACTGATTGATTGAGAAAGTAAAAAAAATATAGTATTACATACAAAATAATAAATGTGGAACTATCAGTTAATACTTACAGCAGTATAGAGAATTAATACAAAGAATATATAATTACACACACAGAAAAAAATATTGCAAATGAATGGGCTAAATAAAACACTGAGTCTACACTGAAGGCACAAGTCTCTGAATACACAAGAAATTCACTGTAAATGTCTCACACGCAAACGTCTTTAACAAAATATCTATAATGCTGGAGTGTAGGCTGAAGCACAACAGGTGGAGGTGGTGGAGTCTCGGCTGCGTCACACCATGGAGAATCTTGAAGAAATTTCCGCTTTCTCGGGAACCCACACGGCTGGCTTTATCAATGGTGCACCGTACTGAAGGAATATCTTGACCAGCTGTGTGAGCGGAAAAGACAATGTTAGGACCCGGTATATGGGCGAAAAGTCAAAGGTGGATAAGGCTTGGTGGAGGGTGGTGGTGTAGGCTTGAGGCGTGGTGGCGTCCGACAAGTGTGCGTCTGGCACTGACACTCACACCCTAACACCTTGAAAATCCCAGGTGGCTTGCTAAGCCATAATATGCCACAGGGATGGTGAATATCACCTGACCAGCGTCAACTGGTAGCACAAATCGATATAGAGACAAAACTTCAAAAGGAACTTGCTTGCTTTTATGGCTTGGCTGGAGAACGGCTGGCAGTTGACTTGCCCAAAAAACGAT
>WNWK01053844.1:0-11747 GCA_009830355.1 Cherax destructor | reverse complement strand
CTAATTTAATTGTTAAAAAATTATTTTTGGTGAATATTTTTGTCTGGAATGGATTAATTGTATTTACATTTTCTAATGGAGTTAAAGGCCATTTGGTTAAAGGCCCTAGCACCGGGAAACGGTTAGGGCCCCTAACCGAGGGTCCACTGTATATACATTATAGAAGCCAGTGGCACTTATGTAAAAATTGAGTGTTGGTTCCCCCTTTTCAGGGCCCAGGGCCAAATCTCAGAGTGACCCAGGGTCCAAGAATTTAAAAAAATTCTTACAGAATTAAAGATATTTTCTAGAGGTAATAAAAAAAAACAAAAATTTTCCAGTCAGTTTTCCAAGAATAGGGGGTAACTTGACCCTCAATGACGGGGTGGGGAAACATCGGTACTTCTGTAAAGTCCATTTTTTTCTTAGACTTTTTTTTTTTTTTCAATTTTTTTCCCAGTAATTTTTTGGCCTGTGCCCAATATAAGCATAATGTAAACACTTGTTGATTCAACACAAAAACTGCAAATATTTTCATTTATATTTTTTACAATACTTTTTACAAAAAAAAACATGAAAAAATTTTGTATTTAGTATTAGTAATGTTCTATTATATATTTACATATGTACAGTCACGGGACATTTTCCCTAGAACTGCTGCAGTTTGGAAAGTCTTTGAAACAAGGTGTCATGCACAGGGTGTCTTATTCATCTTTGGACCAGTATGATTTTATATTATCTTATAGACATGAGGCATAAATTTTTTTTTTAAAAACAAATACATTTCGGGTTGTCTCCTTCCACCAGTGGTTGATGATGATTTTGTCCTGGACCTGCTGAGTCAGCAGCTTGGGTCCCAGTCGGGGCTTTGGGCCGCATGCTGTCTGTGGCACCACCACCACCTACTGCATGTGGTCTATCCATCCCAATTGTAGCCACATCATTGTCACTTTCACTGTCTATTCCAGGTGTGGGCCCCCGGGAGTACTCAGTCCGGAATTGCATATGGTCCCAAAACCATATGGTACCTTTGTACCATATGGCCCATTGTAATATTTTATTGTATATATGGCAATTGTACCAATGGTCCCATTGTACCATATGGTACCATTTTTGCCAACCATATGGTACCATTGTACCATAGGTCCAGTACCATATGGGACCATTTACCATATGGGACCATTGTACCATGGGTTCAAAACCATAGAGTTCCTCTTCAGTCCACTTCCATCAATGTTAGAACTATCACTTGGGAAGAGGGAGTCCCACCCGGGGAAGTGAGATCTTCCTTCCCCAAGGCATGATTAAAAAGCGTACTCAGTGGCTTCCCAAATGCAATGCGGGGGTGATTTTTGTTTCTCGCACACAACAGCCCTTCTCTTAGATGGGCCTACCAGCCTTCTCTGTTTTGAAGACGCACGGCTTGGCCCGGCTTAAACCATAGAACTCGTGACAGACCCTAAAGGGGTTTCCACTCTGTTGATGGTGGGTGCAAAATGGGGGGGGAAGGTTTATGAAACATGGGGGGGAGACTTGGGGGAAGGTGGGTGGAGGTTGGGGGTCGGGGTGGGATCATCAAGGTTTGGCTGGGGTTGGGGCCTGGTGAAGGTGTCAGGTAATTTGGGCGGGGTTTCTTTTCCTCCAGTAGTGAGCTAGGTTAACCCACTGTCTTACAGGAAGCCTATTAATGCCCCAACCTCCCTCACTTCATGCTCCATTCGTTTTCGTGCCATCCTTGACCACACCTTCCCCCCACCATACCAACCAGCATCCTCCCCCCACAACCTGCCGAACAATTTCTGGCACATGCCTCCACCTCACCATTCTTCCACTACCTCAAGACTCACTATCCATCCAGTCACTCATCATCCACACCACCACCACCACACCAAGTGGTAGAGGCAGTCTTAATGTGAGGGAGGTGAGTAAACAAGATTAAATGAAAAAACGAGAGAGAATGATGTGTAAGGTTGGGGTTTTTAAAAAAACCGTTGTTTTTTTCCACCCTGGCACAATGGAATACATTCCCCGTGAACCAAAGGAAAAAATCTCATATTTATTTTTTTATATGTTTATAAATGTCTATATTAACGTTTTTTATGCCTCAGAGTGATTGTTTTGTTTTTTATTATGTTTTTTAATATGGCATCTTCAAGACAATAACACATTGTGTTTTTAATGTTTCCCACCCCCGCACGGTGAAAGTTTGGAGTTTAAAGCAGTTAAGTTCAGTGAAAATGAGCATTGAGTGGGAAATTTAAACGATAGAAAAAAGGGCAAAACAAAATAAACTCCTGACAGCATAAGCCACTCTGCCTATCTTCTGCAAGGTATGTAAATGGTGTACGTGCCCCGTTCATTTGTACATTATGGTTTTTTTATGAAAAAAGTGATCTAAAACAGTGGACCCTTGAAAAACGTCTCCCTTGAAGATCGGCGAATTTGCATCCACTTTTCGGCAAAATATTGACTTGAAATTGTCCGTTTCCTTAAATGGCGGTCATCTGAAAAACGCGTCCATGTGGCCTCCCCAGCCGCCTGGGCACATAAAAACAAGGGGTTTCCCCACCCAAAAAAAAGGCCCAAGGGGTTAACTTTCCCCCCACAACCAAAAGGGCCAAAAAAAAAAAAAAGGGGGCTTCCCCCCCAACCCCCCAACCCGGCAATGTACTTCCCCACAAACAAGCCCCCCCAAAAAAGCCTTTCCCCCCCCAAACTCAAACAAACATCTTATTTTGGTTAAATGTTTTATTTTAGGTTAAATAGACATTTCATTACTCCATCTATGATATTTTCTTCAAAATTATAAAAATATGTTACAAACATATAGCATATAAACATTGAAAAATGTTTATATGCTTCAGTGGGATTGGAAGTAAACATTATGTTTCTCTGATGCAGCATTAGAAAAACTGTAAATCTGGCGTCTGGTGCAGTAACCCCCATCATCGGTTTGTTTACAACTGGTATGAATTATTCAAATTCTCCTTTGTTTATGATGGCATCTAAAGGTAGTTTTGAAACGATTAAACTCAGTGAACTGGTAATAATGGCTGTGTAGTGTAATAATATGGCGGGAGTGAAGCCCCAGGTGGGGGCTACATACGTGTACCTCGTCTACAGGCTACCTACACTGTTCCCACAAATAAATACTACACACCCTTTTTCTCTACATTAAGACTAACAAATATTTTAAAATAAGTAATGAATGTACTGTGGCAGTAAAAAGACAAGGAAATACCGGAAAAGAACTTGGACTTGAAGGGGTATGGAAGGGAATTCCCATTCCAAACAATAAGTCTTAAATCCTCTACCCCTCCTGTCTTAAAACAACAACCTTTCAATAAAAGGTAAATGTCAAGTTATTACTGTTTTATATCATGTCTCATTGTTTCTGTGTAATGTACTTTTTTTGTAAAAAAAAAAATTTTTAGAAATACTTTTGGATGTCTGGAGGTTAATTTGATTTAAAATTATTTCTTATGGGAAAATGGTTTGAAAACCGTCCATTTTGAAAATAGGCGTACTCTCCCGGAATGGATTAATCACGATTTTCAAGGGTCCACCCTTTTTTTTTAACCCCCGGTTAGCGGCCCTTCCTGTTAACGGCCAACTCGGTTAGGGGGCCCCGGTTTTTAAGGGTCCTGGTTGGGGCGTTATTCCCGTTAGCGGTCGTATGGGACGCGTCAACCCGCCGGGGACGCTTGCGCCCTTTCCGGGGTTTTGGGTGTGTCTCGGTGCGTAAGAAGCTTCTGCTTATTCATCCCGACATTTGCTTGTTTTCCCCCTTGTTTTGCCAGTACAACCAGAAATAAGTAACCATGGCTCCCAAGAAAGTTCCTAGTAAGTTCCCGGCAAAGATAGTGAGTGAAAAAAACCGATGGGATTTAAGAGAGAAGTGATTGAAAAATTAGAGGGGGTATGCGGGTGCTGGAACTTGCCAGGATGTTTGGGAAAAACAAATCAACAATTACAACCATCCTGTCAAAAAAAAGAACAGATCAAGGCTGACTTAAAATTCATCGTCCCCTACTGTTCTTTTGGTATATACTTTATTATTTTGTTTTGTATAAGAGCATACATGGCCCCTGGTTTTTTAGTTGAAAATTTTCCAGAATGCTGTTTGAGTCCCGTTCCCAAACCGTTGTTCCCTGGGGCGAATGTAAATTGATTGTCTTTTCAGACCCCAAAAATTCACATAAAAAAAGCACTTAAGAAAATACACCTACATATTCGAGTTTAGGGTAAAGCGAAAGCAAAAGGGCCCCTGTATTTAATCTCAATCTAGCAAATTGGTGGGGGTCAGGATGTTTCAGTTCGGTCCATCTGAACTATGTGTAAATTTTGTTAATAATTGTTCTTTACCTAGTGTACATTAATTATCCTTTAGCATAAAACCACTAGTCATGTAAAACAATTGTACCCAAAAAGGTCATTCCATTCCCTTAAGATTTTGTACCATATTTTCATATTGCTGATGTAAAGTAGGCTGAATAAATTGTCATCTATATGAATCTTAATAAAATACATTATACTGCCAGGCAGCAGCATGCTGAAGTGTGGTGCTTCTACCGAGACTTTCTACCTCTGACCACTGTCCACGAGGCAACTAAATCCATTGTTATTAATGAGTAGCACAGTAAGCCATTTTTGTAATATATAAATGGTGGAATATGCAAGATAAATGCAGTAGTAATTACGAAATTTGTGAAACTAAGTAGTTTTGTGAAAATAATTCACACAAGGTGGATGTTGCATGGAAATCCTGCTTCTCTTAACAAGCCTAAGTACAGAAAACATACTTTTAAGCTAAATCAGACACGTGGGTGATGTACACCTTTTGTTTAATGTTGCTTTGCTGTTGTTGGAACTTGGACAAAGCTCCTTGAAAAAACCATTAAGTAATATTTTTTCTGTGTCCATGTGTCTTTGTCACTGTGTTGGTTTCCTCAAGTTGCATACATGTGCTCCTTGGGTTGCATACATGTGCTCCTTGAGTTGCACACATGTTTTTAAAAATCTTGGTAATTCAAGCATGGGAAAAATATCTTAATTTTCTCTAAATTTTAGAACCTATGAAAATTGATTGTTTATTGTTGTATTTTTGAAGTGTATGTTTGCCTAAGTGTGTTGTGTTTGAGTGTCAGTGTATCAGTGTGATTGTCAATGTGTGTATCAGTATGAGTGTCAGTATATCAGTATGGTGTCAGTGTATTATTTTGAGTGGCTGTGTATCAGTATGAGTCACTGTATGTGCGCGCACCCCGATTGTCATGTTTTGGTGTGTGTTAGTGTGTGCATTTTTGTGCATGTGTGTTTTTTGTCAGTGTGGTTTTGTGTGTATTTTTTTGTTTTTGTGATTGTGTGTTTTGTGAGCATGTTTTTTTAGTTTTTTTAGTTTTGTGTGTTTTAGTGGTTATTTTTTAGTTTGAGTTTTTTTTGAACGTGTTTGAGTCAGTAATGTGCGTGTGTATCACGTGTGTCAGGTGTGTGTGTGTGTCAGTGTGTGTGTGTGTCAGTGGTGTGTGTGTGTGTCAGTAGTGTGTGTGTGTGTCAGTGGTGTGTGTGTGTGTCAGTAGTGTGTGTGTGTGTGTGTCAGTAGTGTGTGTGTGTCAGTAGTGTGTGTGTGTTCAGTGTAGTGTGTGTGTGTGTGTGTGTCAGTAGTGTGTGTGTGTGTGTGTGTAGTGTGTGTGTGTGTGTGTGTGTCAGTAGTGTGTGTGTGTGTGTGTCAGTAGTGTGTGTGTGTGTGTCAGTAGTGTGTGTGTGTGTGTGTCAGTAGTGTGTGTGTGTGTGTCAGTAGTGTGTGTGTGTGTGTGTCAGTAGTGTGTGTGTGTGTCAGTAGTGTGTGTGTGTGTGTGTCAGTAGTGTGTGTGTGTGTCAGTAGTGTGTGTGTGTGTGTGAGTAGTGTGTGTGTGTGTGTCATATGTTTGTGTTGTCAGTAGTGTGTTTTGTGCAGTAGTGTGTGTGTGTGTGTCAGTAGTGTGTGTGTGTCAGTAGTGTGTGTGTGTGTGCAGTAGTGTGTGTGTGTCAGTGTCAGTAGTGTGTGTGTGTGTGTGTGTGTCAGTATGTGTGTGTGTGTCAGTAGTGTGTGTGTGTGTGTTAGTGTGTGTGTGTGTGTCAGTAGTGTGTGTGTGTGTGTCAGTAGTGTGTGTGTGTGTGTCAGTAGTGTGTGTGTGTGTGTGTGTGTCAGTAGTGTGTGTGTGTGTGTCAGTAGTGTGTGTGTGTGTGTGTCAGTAGTGTGTGTGTGTGTGTCAGTAGTGTGTGTGTGTGTGTCAGTAGTGTGTGTGTGTGTCAGTAGTGTGTGTGTGTGTGTCAGTGTGTGTGTGTGTGTCAGTAGGTGTGTGTGTGTGTCAGTAGTGTGTGTGTGTGTCAGTAGGTGTGTGTGTGTGTGTGTGTGTGTGTCAGTAGTGTGTGTGTCAGTAGTGTGTGTGTGTAGTGTGTGGTAGTGTGTGTGTGTGTGAGTGTGTGTGTGTGTGTGTCAGTAGTGTGTGTGTGTGTGTGTGTGTCAGTAGTGTGTGTGTGTGTGTGTCAGTAGTGTGTGTGTGTGTGTGTCAGTAGTGTGTGTGTGTGTCAGTAGTGTGTGTGTGTCAGTAGTGTGTGTGTGTGTCAGTAGTGTGTGTGTGTGTCAGTAGTGTGTGTGTGTGTCAGTAGTGTGTGTGTGTGTCAGTAGTGTGTGTGTGTGTCAGTAGTGTGTGTGTGTCAGTAGTGTGTGTGTGTCAGTAGTGTGTGTGTGTGTGTCGGTAGTTGTGTGTCTGAAAGAATCAACCGTTTTACTAACATTTACAGTGTTTTTAACAGTAGTCTTATGTTTACCTCAATAGTTTCTAGTGGTATTCTCTCAAGAAGTTATTAGACTACATTATTTTTTAGTTTTTTATAATATAATCTGATGATTGCTGCACTGTGTGTAAAATTTTATATGTATATATCTTTTAATATTAGTACATATTATGCAAATATCGCAAACCAAGTGATACAGGATGCAAAATAACCATTTCACTCCCCCCGTGATCATTATTGTTACAAGAATCTAACACATTTTAAGATGCATCAATATGCACCTAAAATAAATTTTTCGGTCTCTGTAAACCTGTTGTATAATAGACTTTTAACCATTACTTATATTTCTTGAAATATTATAAGTGTCAGGCTTGAAGCTGGTTGTGAACTATGAGTAGTGGATTTTTGTCTTTGTATGACATAATTTAACTAGTTTTTTGCCACTGATAATAAAAAAAATTAATGATTCTTGAGCATTATTACTTTTGATGTTAGATCAAACATTTATTCTAATACAGTGTAGAATTACTGATAATGTCCTTTTTCATTCTGTTCATGTTAGTAACAGTTATTTTTCTTTTCATGTGTATGGCTCTTAATTACAAGTGTGTAGTGTGGCATGTCATTATGTAGCTTATGTTTGGTAATTGAAAATAATACCTTTTGACCTTTTATGTAGCCTCCTTCCTTCACCTTGTCCTTTTTATTTTATTGCAGCCCTTCTATCCCTGTATCTTTGTTTTTATGTATATATGTAAATTATTTGTCCAAACTATTCTCTCATTTTCTCCTTCATGCCTTGTCCTTTGTTCTCGCCTTCAATCACCTTTACAGAGTAGCCACGTCATCTGCCCTCTTACACAGCAGCCTATACATATTTTTGCACTGGATATATTTTGTTGATTGTGTTCTTAACAGATTTGACATCTGAATACAACTTAATACATCACTTTCCATTTTTTTTTCATTGTCTTAAGAAATAGCATATTGCTTATTCTCTAAAAGGAATGTGTACCCATCTTATTCCTTTTACTGAATCTAAAATTGGTTGTTTGTTAAATAGAAAGAGGCTGAATGGTCTACTTCCTTCTGCTAAAGTGCTGTTATGTGCTTTTTAATAAATGGAAGTTGCAACATTCTTGCTTCTTTTTACTGGATTACCAGCCAATTGCTTATTTAATACAAGAAAGTACTTTTAATTCCTTTTGCTAAATTGCCACACATTTACCTGTAAAAAAAAATCTGTAATTCCTTTCTGCATTTTGCCGAGTTGGCCTTGTTTACTTAATAAATGAAAGAAACTATTACCAGCTTTTTAGAAGGTAGAATTGGCCATTACTTCCTTCTATAAAGTCAAGAGTAATGTGTGTTTAGCAGTAGAAAGTACTTCATTTTTGTTTTGTAACTTGCTGCCACCTGGTTGCTCGCTGAATTAAAGAAAGCTCTTCCTATTCTTTCTTTTATTAAATAACCACTAAGCTGCCTGTTAAATATTAGAGGTTTTGCCATTTCAGTAAAAGGAATCTTTACCCATTATACTTCCCTGTATTAAATAGCCTGGCAACTGTCATGTAAATGTACAGAGCATCTTTGTGTACTTTTGTTCAAAATACTGTACACTGATGGGAAAGGCACTCTGTAGCACATGCCTGGCAGTTCCTACACTAACTTAGTAGTGCCTTCACTTGTATTGTACAGTATTAGAAAGTGATATATATATAAGCTGTCCTGAAGGTTAGGATAAAATGTTCATTTGTTTATATAATTACACATTATTGCCAAAAGAATTGCAATGATGTGTAATGCCTGACAAATGACTTTATTCTCTAATAGTTTACTCTAGTTGTTGCTTCTTTGTTGTAAATAAAATTATTATGGTTGATAATACTAAGCAGTTCTGTGGTTCACCATTAAAATGCATCTACGAGTGTATATTTAAATTATATACTATATGCTGTGTATTGATTCAACTAGCGAAGAGTAGTAAAAGGAATTATTTAACATTGTCATATGTATTACCTGTGGATAGTTCTGTGTATCCTTGCTCTTGTAGCAGAGTCCTTGACCAGCCATTAATCTTGATTTGCTGATCAGCCAGGCCCTTGATGTTACATAGTTTCAGCACCACAGTCAGGCTGATCAGGAATTTCTTTTAGGAACTTGTAGAAAGTTTTGTATTGAAATAGACCAATTTGTAACTGCCATTAATATGAGGAGTGTGTCAAAATCTGTGACTCTTCATGCTTGTGTTCTCTTAGTGTACTTATAAACCCTAATTTTTCAGTATGTATGGAATATTACCATACATATTTGCGATAGATATTTTTGAAAAATCATAATTCAATACTTTTTGTAAAGTTATTTTCATTTAGTAAAAAAAAATGCTTGATTTTTTTAATTGTGTAAAACACAATATTAAAGAACTATTCTGGCTTTGTACTATGGAATGTGTCTTACAAATTTGGTTATATTGGACCTATTCATATGTGAATAAATTGGTCTTCCACAGGTACATTAGACTTTGTAATGTCCCATCCTTGTATAGTACTCGTATCTTAAGAAAATTATTTCAAGTTTGAAGGTTGAATAACTACAGGAAGGTCAGTTTTTTCTAAAGAAATAATGTGAAAAAATACAACATTGTACTTGGAAAATATATGACAAAGGTAACATTTATGAAGGCATTCAGAGTAACTGACTTTCCAGACTCGAGTTCTGGAGGTGGAAAGAGTGGTGCCTGCATTCTGAAGGTGGTGTGGGGATGTTATACCTGGAGTTTACCTAGAGAGGGTTTCGGAGCTCAACGCCCATGCGGCTTGGTCTGAGACCAGGCCTCGTGGTGGATCAGGGTCTGATCAACCAGGCTGTTACTGCTGGCCGCATGCAAACTGATGTACGAACCACAGCCCGGTTGGTCAGGTACAGACTTTAGGTGCCTGTCCAGTGCCTTCTTGAAGACAGCCAGAGGTCTATTGGTAATCCCCCTTATGTATGCTGGGAGGCAGTTGAACAGTCTTGGGCCCCAGACACTTACTGCAGTGTACTTGTGGCATCCCTGCTTTTCATTAGGGAAATGTTGCATCTCTTGCTGAGTCTTTTGCTTTACTAGGGAGTGATTTTCGTGTGTGTGTATATTATCATGTATCTCTCTCGGCTGCGTTCCAGGGAATGCAAATCAAAGGCCTTCAACCATTCCCAGTAATTGTACATTACTTTTTTGCTCTATTGTATGGTTAGAATTTGTCATATACCCTGATAGTTTTAATTTCCTCAAGTTTTCCATATTTGAGTAGTTGAAATTTCTCTTCATTGAACTTCATATTGGTTTGAGTGGCCCATTTGAAGATTTGGTTGATGTCTGCTTGGAGTCTTGCGGTGTCTTCGATGGAGGTCACTGTCATGGCAATTTGGGTGTCATCCGCAAAGGAAGACATGGCTTACATCTCTGTCAGATATGAGGAATAGAATGGGAGCAAGTACTGTGCCTTGTGGAACAGAACTTTTCACTGTAGCTGCCTCAGACTTTACTCTGTTTACTATTACTCTGTGTTCTATTTGTTAGGAAGTTGTAGATCCATCTACCAACTTTTCCTGTTATTCCTTTATCACGCATTTTGTGCTCTATTACACCATGGTCACACTTGTCGAAAGCTTTTGCAAAGTCTGTATACTACATTTGTATTATGTTTATCCTCTACAGCATCCAGAACCTTGTCATAGTGGTACAGTAACTGGGACAGGCAGGAGCTACAAGCTCTAAACCCATGTTGCCCTGGGTTGTGTAATTAATGAGTATCTAGGTGGTTGGCATTCTTGCTTCTTAGAACCCTTTCAAAGATTTTTATGATATGGGATGTTTGTGCTATCGGTCTATAGTTCTTTGCAATTGCTTTACTGCCACCTTTTTAAAGTGAGGCTATGTCTGTTGTTTTTAGTGAGTGTGGGATGACTCCGTGTCCATGCTCCCTCTCCATAGAATGCTGAAGGCACATGACAGGGGCTTCTTTCAGTTCTTGATGAACACTGAGTTCCATGAGTCTGGGCCTGGGGTAGAGCGCATGAATGAATGAGTGCACTGAATGTTTCCCTTTTCTCCACTCCTCTCTCTCCCCCATCCCTCCTCCCTCTCCCTCCCTTTGTGGGAGACAGCCATTGAGGTAAATAAAGAAAAACTTTCTCCCTGGGAAGCCATGGATGGAGATGCAGACAAAACTACAGTATATTTGCCCATGCTATTGTAAGCTCCAAGTTACTGTATAAGGTCCTCTGGTACATTTTTTCAGTTAAGACATTATTGTGTCTGCACTCTGAAGGAAGGGTGTTAATATTGCAGTTTTATAACTGTAGTGTAAGCACACCTCTGGCAAGACAGTGATAGTGAATGATGAAAGTTTTTCTTTTTCGGGCCTCACTGTCTTGGTGGGAGACTTCCGATGTGTTAGAAAAAAAAGTCTTCCTCTGCCTCAGATCCTGATAATCGACACTGACTCTGAATGCTAAATAGTAAGTCCCTTAGTGTCCATTGGGGAGTAAGTCCTCCTCCAGGGGCCGGTTATTGGAATTCTTCTTCCACTTAATAGATTTTGGTGTCTTGTGGGCCTTCTGAAGTACATGCATCTTAATAGCAGATATCCACTGATGAATTTACTAGTATACTGTGTACCAATCCCTGATATGATGACAGACCAGTGCACAATCCAGTGATGACATTATCTTTGTTAACCCATGGTTTGTGAATACCCATGAATATATTAAACCAGGGGTCTGGTGGTCAGAAATGCAAACCAGGAAGACCAGCCTCAGCTGCCCCTTTAATAACTTCCTGCAGAGTTGTAATAATAATTCTACAAGTACTTGATACAACTTAGAGACCTAGCTGGTATACCATATACCTAGTGGTATACCATATAGAAAGCCCCTTATGTGTAGCTTTCCTCTTTAACCCTTTGGGGGTCGACAGGCCTTCTCAGGAAAGTGTTCCTGGGGTC
>WNWK01053843.1:0-11747 GCA_009830355.1 Cherax destructor | reverse complement strand
TAAAAAAACAAAAAATTTTTCTTTTTTCCCCATAAATTAATTGCAGTAAAAATTTATTTAAAAGTGTGAAAATTAAGTATTTTAGCTAAAAATGGTTTTCAGAAAACACTAAACCCTTAAAACTCAAATAGGAATAAATACGATTTTAGCACTTTTTTCTGAGCTTTTAATGTTTCATGTATTTTTTAAAAATAATATAAATATTTATAAAAATATTGATTTTTATAGATTTTTAAGGGGTTTTTTTTAAAAATATGTAAAAAATTTTAAAAATATTAAAAAATGTTAAAACTATTTTATTGCTTTTTTTGACGATTAAGGCATTTTAAAGGATTTTCTAAAAATATTTTTAGATAAAAAACCTTAGTAAGCTTCCTAAAAAAAATATAAAATTTTGCTTACTTTTCCCATAAATTTCAATTGCAGTAGAAATTCTATTTAAAAGTGTGAAAATCTAAGTATTTTAGCTAAAAATGAGTTTTGCCAGAAAAGCATCAAACCGCTCTAAAACGTCGAAATATGCAATAAAATCGATTTTAGCACATTTTTCTGAGCTTTTTAATGTTTCATGTATTTTTCGAAAATAATATGAAATATTCTATAAAAATATTGATTTTTATAGATTTTTAATGGATTTTTTAAAAATATGTAAATAATTAATAAATATTCAAAATGCTATAAAACTTGATTTTATTGCATTTTTGACGATTTAGCATTTTCAAGGATTTCTGAAAACTATTTTTTAGATAAAATATACCTGTGAGTAAGCTTCCTAAAAGAAAATCATAAAATTTGTTACTTTTCCCATAAATTTCAATTGCAGTGAAATTCTATTTAAAAGTGTGAAAATCTAAGTATTTTAGCTAAAAATGAGTTTTGCCAGAAAAGCACTCAAACCGTCTAAAACGTCGAAATATGCAATAAAATACGATTTTAGCACATTTTTCTGAGCTTTTAATGTTTCATGTATTTTCGAAAATAATATGAAATATTCATAAAAATATTGATTTTTATAGATTTTAATAAAATAATTAATAAATATTAAAAAATCTATAAAACTTGATTTTATTGCATTTTTTGACGATTTAAGGCATTTTCAAGGATTTTCTGAAAAACTTTTTTTTAGATAAAATATACTTGAGTAAGCTTCCTAAATGAAAATCATAAATGTTACTTTTCCCATAAATTTCAATTGCAGTAGAAATTCTATTTAAAAGTGTGAAAATGTAAGTATTTTAGCTAAAAATGAGTTTTCAGAAAAGCACTCAAACCGCTCTAAAACGTCGAAATATGCAATAAAATACGATTTTAGCACATTTTTCTGAGCTTTTATGTTTCATGTATTTTTCGAAAATAATATGAAATATTCTATAAAAATATTGATTTTTATAGATTTTTAATAGGTTTTTTTAAAAATATGTAAATAATTATTAAATATTCAAAATCTATAAAACTGATTTATTCATTTTGACGATTAAGGATTTTTCAAGGATTTTCTGAAAAACTATTTTTTAGATAAAATATACCTGAGTAAGCTTCCAAAAGAAAATCATAAAATTTTGCTTACTTTTCCATAAATTTCAATTGCAGTAGAAATTCTTTTTAAAAAAGTGTGAAAATCTAAGTTTTTTGCAAAAAAATGAGTTTTGCCAAAAGCATAACCTCAAACGTCGAAATATGCTTAAAAAATACGTATTTTAGAAATTTTTCTGAGCTTTTAATGTTTCATGTATTTTTCGAAAATAATATAAATATTCTATAAAAATATTGATTTTTATGATTTTAAATTTTTAAAATATTAATAATATGCTATAAAACTTGATTTTATTGCATTTTTTGACGATTTAAGGCATTTTCAAGGATTTTCTGAAAACTATTTTTTTAGATAAAATATACCTATGAGTAAGCTTCCTAAAGAAAATCATAAAATTTTGCTTACTTTTTCCCATAAATTTAAATTTGCAGTAGAAATTCTATTTAAAAGTGTGAAAATCTAAGTATTTTGCTAAAAATGAGTTTTTGTAGAAAAGCATCAAACCGCTCTAAAACGTCAAATATGCCATAAAATGCGATTTTAGCACATTTTTCTGAGCTTTTTAATGTTTCATGTATTTTTCGAAAATAATATGAAATATTCTAAAATATTGATTTTTATAGATTTTGAATAGGATTTTTAAAAATATGTAAATAATTAATAAATATTAAAATGCTATAAAACTTGATTTTATTGCATTTTTTGACGATTTAAGGATTTTCAAGGATTTTCTGAAAAACTATTTTTTTAGATAAAATATACCTGTGAAGCTAAAAGAAAATCATAAAATTTTGCTTACTTTTCCCAAAATTTCAATTGCAGTGAAATTTTTTAAAAGTGTAAAATTAAGTATTTTAGCTAAAAATGAGTTTTGCCAGAAAACATCAAACCCTCTAAAACGTCAAATATGCCATAAAATCGATTTTAGCAATTTTTCTGGCTTTTTAATGTTTCATGTATTTTTCGAAAATAATATGAAATATTCTATAAAAATATTGATTTTTATAGATTTTTAATAGGATTTTTAAAAAATATGTAAATAATTAATAAATATTCAAAAATACTATAAAACTTGATTTTATTGCATTTTTTGACGATTTAAGCATTTTCAAGGTTTTTGAAAAACTATTTTTAGATAAAATATACCTTGAGTAAGCTTCCTAAAAGAAAATCATAAAATTTTGCTTACTTTTCCCATAAATTTCAATTCAGTAGAAATTTATTTAAAAGTGTGAAAATGTAAGTATTTTAGCTAAAATGATTTGCCAGAAAAGCACTCAAACCGCTCAAAACGTCGAAATATGCATAAAATGCGATTTTAGCAATTTTCTGAGCTTTTATTTTCATGTATTTTCGAAAATAATATGAAATATTCTATAAAAATATTGATTTTTATAGATTTTAATGTTTTTAAAAATATGTAAATAATTAAAATATTCAAAATGCTATAAAACTTGATTTATTGCATTTTTGACATTTAAGGCATTTTCAAGGATTTTTGAAAAACTATTTTTAGATAAAATATACCTTGAAAAGCTTCCTAAAAAGAAAATCATAAAATTTTGCTTACTTTTCCCATAAATTTCAATTGCAGTAGAAATTCTATTTAAAAGTGTGAAAATGTAAGTATTTTAGCTAAAAAATGAGTTTTGCCAGAAAAGCACTCAAACCGCTCTAAAACGTCGAAATATGCCATAAAATGCGATTTTAGCACATTTTTCTGAGCTTTTTAATGTTTCATGTATTTTTCGAAAATTATATGAAATATTCTATAAAAATATTGATTTTTATAGATTTTTAATAGGATTTTTAAAAAATATGTAAATAATTAATAAATATTCAAAAATACTATAAAACTTGATTTTATTGCATTTTTTGACGATTTAACGCATTTTCAAGGATTTTCTGAAAAACTATTTTTTTAGATCAAATATACCTGTGAGTAAGCTTCCTAAAAGAAAATCATAAAATTTTGCTTACTTTTCCCATAAATTTCAATTGCAGTAGAAATTCTATTTAAAAGTGTGAAAATGTAAGTATTTTAGCTAAAAAATGAGTTTTGCCAGAAAAGCACTCAAACCGCTCTAAAACGTCGAAATATGCCATAAAATGCGATTTTAGCACATTTTTCTGAGCTTTTTAATGTTTCATGTATTTTTCGAAAATAATATGATATATTCTATAAAAATATTGATTTTTATAGATTTTTAATGGGAATTTTTAAAAATATGTAAATAATTTATATATATTCAAAAATGCTATAAAACGTTATTTCATTGCATTTTTTGACGATTCAAGGCATTTTCAAGGATTTTCTGTAAAACTATTTTTTTAGATAAAATATACCTGTGAGTAAGCTTCCTAAAAGAAAATCATAAAATTTTGCTTACTTTTCCCATAAATTTCAATTGCAGTAGAAATTCTATTTAAAAGTGTGAAAATCTAAGTATTTTAGCTAAAAAATGAGTTTTGCCTTTAGAAAACACTCAAACCGCTCTAAAACGTCGAAATATGCAATAAAATACGATTTTAGCACATTTTTCTGAGCTTTTTTAATGTTTCATGTATTTTTTGAAAATAATATGAAATGTTCTTTAAAAATATTGATTTTTATAGATTTTTAATGGGATTTTTTAAAAATATGTAAATAATTAATAAATATTCAAAATGCTATAAAACTTGATTTTATTGCATTTTTTGACGATTTAAGGCATTTTCAAGGATTTTCGGAAAAACTATTTTTTTTAGATTAAATATACCTGTGAGTAAGCTTCCTAAAAGAAAATCATAAAATTTTGCTTACTTTTCCCATAAATTTCAATTGCAGTAGAAATTCTATTTAAAAGTGTGAAAATGTAAGTATTTTAGCTAAAAAATGAGTTTTGCCAGAAAAGCACTCAAACCGCTCTAAAACGTCGAAATATGCAATAAAATACGATTTTAGCACATTTTTCTGAGCTTTTTAATGTTTCATGTATTTTTCGAAAATAAAATGAAATATTCTATAAAAATATTGATTTTTATAGATTTTTAATGGGATTTTTAAAAATATGTAAATAATTAATAAATATTCAAAAATACTATAAAACTTTATTTTATTGCATTTTTTGACGATTTAACGCATTTTCAAGGATTTTCTGAAAAACTATTTTTTTACATAAAATATACCTATGAGTAAGCTTCCTAAAAGAAAATTAAAAATTTTGTTTACTTTTCCCATAAATTTCAATTGCAGTAGAAATTCTATTTAAAAGTGTGAAAATCTAAGTATTTTAGCTAAAAATGAGTTCTGCCAGAAAAGCACTCAAACCGCTATAAAACGTCTAAATATGCCATAAAATGCGATTTTAGCACACTTTTCTGAGCTTTTTAATGTTTAATGTATTTTTCGAAAATAATATGAAATATTCTATAAAAATATTGATTTTTATAGATTTTTAAAAAAATATGTAAATAATTAATAAATATTCAAAAATACTATAAAACTTGATTTTATTGCATTTTTTGACGATTTAACGCATTTTCAAGGATTTTCTTAAAACTATTTTTTTACATAAAATATACCTATGAGTAAGCTTCCTAAAAGAAAATCATAAAATTTTGCTTACTTTTCCCATAAATTTCAATTGCAGTAGAAATTCTATTTAAAAGTGTGAAAATCTAAGTATTTTAGCTGAAAAATGAGTTTTGCCAGAAGAGCACTCAAACCGCTCTAAAACGTCGAAATATGCATTAAAATACGATTTTAGCACATTTTCTGAGCTTTTAATGTTTCATGTATTTTCGAAAATAATATGAAATGTTCTATAAAAATATTGATTTTTATAGATTTTAATGGGATTTTTAAAAATATGTATATAATTATTAAATATTCAAAATGCTATAAAACTTGATTTTATTGCATTTTTGACGATTAAGCATTTTCAAGGATTTTCTGAAAAACTATTTTTTAGTTAATATATACCTATAGTAAGCTTCCTAAAATAAAATCATAAAATTTGCTTACTTCTCCCATAAAGTTGAATTGCAGTAGAAATTCTATTTAAAAGTGTGAAAATCTAAGTATTTTAGCTAAAAATGAGTTTTGCCAGAAAAGCACTCAAACCGCTCTAAAACGTCGAAATATGCCATAAAATATTTCATATTATTTTCGAAAAATGCATGAAACATTAAATAGCTCAGAAAAATGTGCTAAAATCGCATTTTATGGCATATTTCGACGTTTTAGAGCGGTTTGATCTTTCAAAAACTCATTTTTTAGCAAAATACTTAGATTTTCACACTAAATAAATTTCTACTTATTTAAATTTATGGGAAAAGTAAGCAAATTTATCATTTTCTTTGGAAGCTCTATAGTATATTTATCTAAAAAAATAGTGTTTCGAAAACCTTGAAAATGCCTTAAATCGTCAAAAATGAAATAAATCAAGTTTTATAGCATTTTTGAATTTTATTTATTATATACATTTTTTAAAAAACCTATTAAAAATCTATAAAAATCAAATTTTTATAGAATTACATATTTTTAAAAAATCCCATTAAAATCTATAAAATCAATATTTTTATAGAATATTTCATATTATTTTCGAAAAATACATGAAACATTAAAAAGCTCAGAAAAAGTGCTAAAATCGTATTTTATTGCATATTTCGACGTTTTAGAGCGGTTTGAGTGCTTTTCTGCAAAACTCATTTTTTAGCTAAAAACTTACATTTTCACACTTTTAAATAGAATTTCTACTGCAATTGAAATTTATGGGAAAAGTAAGCAAAATTTTATGATTTTCTTTTAGGAAGCTTACTCATAGGTATATTTTATCTAAAAAATAGTTTTCACGAAAATCCTTGAAAATGCCTTAAATCGTCAAAAATGCAATAAAATCAAGTTTTATAGCATTTTTGAATATTTATTAATTATTTACATATTTTTAAAAATCCCATTAAAAATCTATAAAAATCAATATTTTATAGAATATTTCATATTATTTTCGAAAAATACATGAAACATTAAAAAGCTCAGAAAAGTGCTAAAATCGTATTTTATTGCATATTTCGACGTTTTAGAGCGGTTTGAGTGCTTTTCTGGCAAAACTCAATTTTTAGCTAAAATACTTACATTTTCACACTTTTAAATAGAATTTCTACTGCAATTGAAATTTATGGGAAAAGTAAGCAAAATTTTATTATTTTCTTTTAGGAAGCTCATAGGTATATTTTATCTAAAAAAATAGTTTTTCAGAAAATCCTTGAAAATGCCTTAAATCGTCAAAAATGCAATAAAATCAAGTTTTATAGCATTTTTAATATTATTAATTATTTACATATTTTTAAAAATCCCATTAAAAATATATAAAAATCAATATTTTTATAGAATATTTCATATTATTTTCGAAAAATACATGAAACATTAAAAAGCTCAGAAAAATGTGCTAAAATCGATTTTAGTGCATATTTCGACGTTTTAGAGCGGTTTGAGTGCTTTTCTGGCAAAACTCATTTTTTAGCTAAAATACTTACATTTTCACACTTTTAAATAGAATTTCTACTGCAATTGAAATTTATGGGAAAAGTAAGCAAAATTTTATGATTTTCTTTTAGGAAGCTTACTCACAGGTATATTTTATCTAAAAATAGTTTTTCAGAAAATCCTTGAAAATGCCTTAAATCGTCAAAAATGCAATAAAATCAAGTTTTATAGCATTTTTGAATATTTATTAATTATTTACATATTTTTAAAAAATCCCATTACAAATCTATAAAAATCAATATTTTTATAGAATATTTCATATTATTTTCGAAAAATACATGAAACATTAAAAAGCTCAGAAAAATGTGCTAAAATCGTATTTTATGGCATATTTCGACGTTTTAGAGCGGTTTGATGCTTTTCTGCAAAACTCATTTTTAGCAAAATACTTACATTTTCACACTTTTAAATAGAATTTCTACTGCAATTGAAATTTATGGGAAAAGTAAGCAAAATTTTATGATTTTCTTTAGGAAGCTTACTCACATGTATATTTTATCTAAAATAATAGTTTTCACAAAATCCTTGAAAATGCCTTGAATGTCAAAAATGCAATAAAATCAAGTTTTATAGCATTTTTGAATATTTATTAATTATTTACATATTTTTAAAAAATCCCATTCAAAATCTATAAAAATCAATATTAATTTAGAATATTTCATATTATTTTCGAAAATACATGAAACATTAAAAAGCTCAGAAAAATGTGCTAAAATCGTATTTTATGGCATATTTCGACGTTTTAGAGCGGTTTGAGTGCTTTTCTGAAAACTCATTTTTAGCAAAATACTTAGATTTTCACACTTTTAAATAGAATTTCTACTGCAATTGAAATTTATGGGAAAAGTAAGCAAAATTTTATGATTTTCTTTTAGGAAGCTTACTCATAGGTATATTTTATCTAAAAAAATAGTTTTTCAGAAAATCCTTGAAAATGCCTTAAATCGTCAAAAAATGCAATAAAATCAAGTTTTATAGCATTTTTGAATATTTATTAATTATTTACATATTTTTAAAAAATCCCATTAAAAATCTATAAAAATCAATATTTTTATAGAATATTTCATATTATTTTCGAAATATACATGAAACATTAAAAAGCTCAGAAAAATGTGCTAAAATCGCATTTGATGACATATTTCGACGTTTTAGAGCGGTTTGAGTGCTTTTCTGGCAAAACTCATTTTTTAGCTAAAATACTTAGATTTTCACACTTTTAAATAGAATTTCTACTGCAATTGAAATTTATGGGAAAAGTAAGCAAAATTTTATGATTTTCTTTTAGGAAGCTTACTCATAGGTATATTTTATCTAAAAATAGTTTTTCAGAAAATCCTTGAAAATGCCTTAATCGTCAAAAAATGCAATAAAATCAAGTTTTATAGCATTTTTTAATATTTATTAATTATTTACATATTTTTAAAAATCCCATTAAAAATCTATAAAAATCAATATTTTTAAGAAATTTCATATTATTTTCGAAAATACATGAAACATTAAAAGTCTCAGAAAAATGTGCTAAAATCGCATTTATGCATATTTCGACGTTTTAGAGCGGTTTGATGCTTTCTCCAAAACTCATTTTTAGCAAAATACTTAATTTTCACACTTTTAAATAGAATTTCTACTGCAATTGAAATTTATGGGAAAAGTAAGCAAAATTTTATGATTTTCTTTTAGGAAGCTTACTCATAGGTATATTTTATCGTTAAAAAAATAGTTTTTCTGAAAATCTTTGAAAATACCTTAAATCGTCAAAAATGCAATAAAATCAAGTTTTATAGATTTTTGAATATTTATTAATTATTTACATATTTTAAAATCCCATTAAAAATCTATAAAAATCAATATTTTTATAGAATATTTCAAGCGGTTTGAGTGCTTTTCTGGAAAACTCATTTTTAGCTAAAATACTTACATTTCACACTTTTAAATAGAATTTCTACTGCAATTGAAGTTTATGGGAAAAGTAAGCAAAATTTTATGATTTTCTTTTAGGAAGCTTACTCACAGGTATATTTTATCTAAAAAAATAGTTTTCAGAAAATCCTTGAAAATGCCTTAAATCGTCAAAATGCAATAAAATAGTTTTATAGCATTTTGAATATTATTAATTATTTACATATTTTTAAAAATCCCATTAAAAATCTATAAAAATCAATATTTTTAGAATATTTCATATTATTTTCGAAAAATACATGAAACATTAAAAACTCAGAAAAATGTGCTAAAATCGATTTTATGCATATTCGACTTTAAGCGTTTGATGCTTTTCTACAAAACTCATTTTTAGCAAAAACTAATTTTCACACTTTAAATAGAATTTCTCTGCAATTGAAATTATGGGAAAAGTAAGCAAAATTTTATGATTTTCTTTAGGAGCTTACTCACATGTATTTTTATCTAAAATAATAGTTTTTCACAAAACTTGAAAATGCCTTGAATGTCAAAAATGCAATAAAATAGTTTATAGCATTTTGAATATTATTATTATTTACATTTTTTTAAAATCCCATTAAAAATCTATAAAATCAATATTTTAGAAAATTTCATATTTTTTCAAAATACATGAAACATTAAACTCAGAAAAATGTGCAAAATCGATTTTATACTATTTCGACTTTTAGAGCGGTTTGATGCTTTTCTACAAAACTCATTTTAGCAAAATACTTAGATTTTCAACTTTTAAATAGAATTTCTATAATTTAAATTTATGGGAAAAGTAAGAAAATTTTATCATTTCTTTGGAAGCTTACCGGTATATTTTATCTAAAAAATAGTTTTCGAAAATCCTTGAAAATCCTTAAATCGTAAAAATGCAAAAAAATTAAGTTTTTAATATTTTTAATATTTAATATTTTTAAATTTTAAAATCATAAAAATCATATAATAAATTTATATTATTTCAAATAGAAATTAAACAGAAAAATTAAAACTATTATGCATATTCGATTTTAGCGTTTGAGTTTTGCAAAATCTTTTTGCAAAAATTAATTTTCAACTTTTAAATAAATTTCTACTAATTAAATTTAATGAGAAAAGTAAGAAAATTTTTTTTTTTTTAGGAAGCTTACTCAAGGTATATTTTATCAAAAAATAGTTTTTCAAAAATCCTTGAAAATGCCTTAATCGTCAAAATGCAATAAAACAAGTTTATAGCATTTTTAATATTTATTAATTATTTACATATTTTTAAAAATCCCATTAAAATCTATAAAATCAATATTTTTAGAATATTTCATATTATTTTCGAAAATACATGAAACATTAAAAACTCAGAAAAATGTGCTAAAATCGCATTTTATGGCATATTTCGACGTTTTAGAGCGGTTTGATGCTTTTCTGCAAAACTCATTTTTTAGCAAAATATTAGATTTTCACACTTTTAAATAGAATTTCTACTGAATTAAATTTATGGGAAAAGTAAGAAAATTTTATATTTTCTTTTAGGAAGCTTACTCATAGGTATATTTTATCTAAAAATAGTTTTTCGAAAATCCTTGAAAATGCCTTAAATCGTCAAAAATGCAATAAAATCAAGTTTTATAGATTTTTGATATTTATTAATTATTTACATATTTTTAAAAATCCCATTAAAATCTATAAAAATCAATATTTTTAAATATTTCATATTATTTTTGAAAATATAAAACTTAAAACTCAAAAATGCTAAAATCGCTTTTATGCATTTTGACGTTTTAGTTTGAACTTTTCTAAAAACTCATTTTCATAAAAATCTTGATTTTAAATTTTAAAAAATTTCTAGAATTTAAATTTTGTAGAAGTAAAATTTTATATTTTCTTTAGAAAGTTATCAGATATTTAAAAATCTTTAAATCCTAAAATGCTAATCGTCAAAATGCAATAAAATCATTTTTACATTTTTAATATATTATAATTTAATATTTTTAAAATCCCATTAAAATCATAAAAACAATATTTTTTAGAAAATTTTTAAAATACATGAAACATTAAAAAGCTAAAAGGTAAATCTTTTATGGCATATTTCATTTTAGAGGTTTAGTGCTTTTCTGCAAACTCATTTTATAAAATATTAATTTCAACTTAAATAGAATTTCTACTGAATTGAAATTTATGGGAAAAGAAAAAATTTAGATTTTCTTAAGCTTACTGATATTTATCAAAATTTCAAAACTTAAATTATTAAATGCAATAAATCAAGTTTTATAGCTTTTAATATTTATTAATTATTTAATTTTTTAAAAATCCCATTAAAAACTAAAAACAATATTTTTATAGAATATTTCATATTATTTTCGAAACATGAAACATTAAAACCAAAAATTGCTAAAATCTATTTTATCATATTTGATTTTAAGCGGTTGAGTGTTTCTGGCAAATCATTTTTATAAAATATTAGATTTTCCATTTTAAATAGATTTCAGAATTGAAATTTATGGGAAAATAAGAAAATTTTATGATTTTTAGAAGTTTATAGGTATATTTTATAAAAATATTTTCAAAAATCTTGAAAATGCTTAAATCTCAAAAATGCAAAAATAATTAACATTTTAATATTTATTAATTATTTACATTTTTAAAATATAAAATCTTAAAAATCATTTTGATTAGAATATTTAATTTCATTTATAATTCAATTTAAGTAGATTAATATTATTTTGAAATTACTAAAATATTTTCAAAAATCATAAAATACTTAATTTA
>WNWK01053842.1:0-11748 GCA_009830355.1 Cherax destructor | reverse complement strand
AAAACTCTAGAACTGCAGACACAACCTCCATTTTCAAAAGCACCGTTAAAAACATCTTATCTCCTTACCGGTAGCTAACCACATGAAAACTACTTTACTTTATCTTGCACATATCCAAAGCAAAATACATTTATTGATATCTGTGACTCCCTTACTTTATACATGACTGTAAACAAAATTCTGAATACAGCTATTGCTTCATAATTCTTAAGCTAGTCATAAGTTTGCCTAAGACTCTCCAATATACAAACTGTATCATGCCAAAACGACACCATTTCCATTAATAGATAAACTAATTGTTAAGTTCTTAAATATTTTAAACTACCTCAATTTTGTAAATCTAGTTAATCACTACAATTACCTAACCTTAATACAAGTATAATTATTGTGTCAATATAGAGTAAGATCTAGTATTAGTCTGCCTGAAATTCCTAGGCATACCTAGGCATACTAGTAGCCTTCTAGTAATAAGTATTTTATAAAGTATTTTATAATCCTCTGACATGATCACTCCCAGGTTTTTGACATTAGTTTTTCGCTCTATTGTGTGGTTGGAATTTGTTTTATACTCCGATGAAATTTTAATTTCCTCACGTTTTCCATATCGGCGAATGTAATTGAAATTTCTCATCATTGAACTTTCATATTGTTTTCTGCAGCCTATTTAAAGATTTGGTTGATGTCTGCTTGGTGTCTTACAGTGTCTTCAATGGTGGACACTGTCATGCAGATTCGGGTGTCATCTGCAAAGGAAGACACGGCACTGTGGTTTATATCCCTGTCTATGTCCGATATGAGGATGAGGAACAAGATGGGAGTACTGTGCCTTGTGGAACAGAGCTTTTCACCATAGCCGCCTCAGACTTACTCTGTTGACTACTAATCTTTGTGTTCTATTTGTTAGAAATTATAGATCCATCTACCAACTTGTCCTGTTATTCCTTAATGACGCATTTTCTGTGCTATTACACCATGGTCACACTTGTCAAAGGCTTTTGCAAAGTCTGTGATATAACATCTGCATTCTGTTTGTCTTCTAGAGCATCCAGGACCTTGTCGTAGTGATCCAGTAGTTGGGACAGACAGGAGCGACCTGCTCTAAACCCATGCTGCCTGGGTTGTGTAATTAAAGGGTCTCTAGATGAGTGGGGATCTTGCTTCTTAGAACCCTTTCAAAGATTTTTATAATATGAGACGTTAGCGCTATTGGTCTGTAGTTCTTTGATATTGCTTTACTGCCCCCATTTGTATCCACGTGTATTTGTACGTGGGTGGTGGTGATCATCTCACTCCGCCCCTCACTGAGTCTGTCTACTCCTCACTGAGTCTCTCTCACAGTTTAGTGAAGTGAGAAACAAAGACAATATGTGGAGTGGGGCTATGTCTGTTGTTTTTAGTAACTGCGGGACGACCCCAGTGTCCATGCTCCCTCTCCATAGGATGTTAAAAGCACCATGAGGCCTGGTCTCACACCGAGCCGCTGGGGCGTTGACCCCCGAAACCCTCTCCAGCTAAACTCCAGGTATCAAAACTTTGGAGTCCAGTCCCTGGACCCTGTAATCTTTAGACTGCCACCCACAGGATGGGTATGAGGTGCACAATAAAGATATTAAACTAACTGTTCAGCGAGCCGTTACCCAGACTAAGGGTCAACAATTCAAATGAATTCTTTATGAACGAGACCCAAAATTTGGAAATGTCAAAAATCGCTGATATTATCCTAACACCACAAGTCTTTGAAAAGGCAATAAATGACATGCCCATGCACTTTGCTCCAGGCTCAGAGTCGTGGAACTACGAGTTAATCAAGAACTGCAAGAAGCTCCTATCATGTGCCTTCAGCATTCTATGGAGAGGAAGAATGGACACGGGTCATCCCACAGCTGCTAACAACAACAAACATAGCCCCACTCCACAAAGGTGCAATAAAGCAATAGCAAAGAACTACGGACCGATAGTGCTAACATCCCGTATCAAAAAAATCTTTGAAAAGGTTCTAAGAAGCAAGATCACCAACCACCTAGATACCCATCAACCCCACAACCCAGGGCAACAAGGGTTTAGAGCAGGTCGGTCCTGCCTTTCCCAACTACTGGACCACTATGACAAAGTTCTGGATGCTGTTGAGGATAAACAAAATGAAGATATGGTATACACAGACTTTGCAAAAGCCTTCGACAAGTGTGACCATGGTGTAAAAGAGCACAAAATGCGTGATAAAGGAATAACAGAAAAGTTGGTAGATGGATATATAACTTCCTGACAAATAGAACACAAAGAGTAATAGTAAACAGAGTAAAGTCCGAGGTAGCTACGGTTAAAAGCTCTAATTTGTTCATGAGTGCAACCATGTACAGACGTAAGTAAATTTACTTACATGATTCATTACCTTGTAACTAGTGAATTAATTACCATTGTACCTTGTTCAGCTATCAAAACTTTGGGGCCCAGTCTCTGTACCCTATATATACCTCTGTAATCTGCAAATACCTTTGCAACTTGTCATGATTGTGACCATCTGAGTTCATTACCTTTGTAACTTGCTCAGCTATCAAACTTTGAGGTCCAGTCCCTGGACCCATTATGTACCTCTGTAATCTTTTGACTACCGCCCACAGGATGGGTATGGGGTGCATAATAAAGATATCAAATCAATCAATCAAGGCACAGTACTCGCTCCCATCCTATTCCTCATCCTCATATCTGACATAGATGTAAGCCATAGCTCCGTGTCTTCCTTTGCGGATGACACCAATCGAAGACACCGCAAGACTCCAAGCGAACATCAACCAAATCTTCAAATGGGCCACTCAAAACAATATGAAGCTCAATGAAGAGAAATTTCAACTAAGATATGGATAACTTGAGGAAATTAAAACTGTATCAGGGTATACAACAAATTCTAACCATACAATAGAGCGAAAAAGTAATGTGAAGGACCTGGGAGTGATAATGTCAGAGGATCTTGACTTCAAAGACCACAATCATGTATCTACCGCATCTGATAGGAAAATAATAGGATGGATAATGAAAACCCTCAAAACTACGGATGCCAAGCCCATGATGATTCTCTTCAAATCGCTTGTTCTCTCTAGGCTGGAACACTGCTGTACAATAACTGCCCCCTTTAAGGCCTGGAGAGTGTATAAAGAACTTTCATGGGACACACAAGTACAATAAGGCACCTAAATTACTGGGAACGGTTGAAGTCCCATGATTTGTATCCCCTGGAATGCAGGCGAGAGAGATACATGATAATATACACTTAGAAAATCCTAGAGGGATTAGTATCAAACTTGCACACGAAAATCCCTCCCAATGAAAGCAAAAGCCTCGGCGACATTCCCCCAATGAAAAGCAGGGGAGCCACGAGTACACTGAGAGACAACACAATAAGTGTCAGGGGCCCAAGACTGTTCAACTGCCTCCCAGCATACATAAGGGAGATTACCAATAGACCCCTGGCTGTCTTCAAGAAGGCACTGGACAGGCACCTAAAGTCAGTACCTGACCAGCCGGGCTGTGGTTCGTAAGTCAGTTTGTGTCCAGCCAGCAGTAACAGCCTGGTTGATCAGACCCTGATACACCACGATTCGGGGGCGTTGACCCCCGAAACCCTCTTCAGGTATACTCCAGGTAAGGTTATCTGTCCAACAGGAAGTCTTCTGTATTGTTCTAGGAGCATAGAAGTGTAACTAAAGACTTTGAATTAGAAACCCCAGAGGGTGGTGTGCTCAGTCCCACCTTATTCCGTATTCTAATTAATGCTTTAGTAAATGCTATGCCTAGCCAGCCCAATCATTATATGATTAGCTTTGCTGATGATATAATGATTCACACCATCGGATTCTCCAACATCCAAAAGATTCTTAACCATGTACTAGCCTCGTGTCAGGACCTGGGGTTGATTATCTCTAGTGAAAAAGCAAAGATACTTAACAGGCGTCCTCTGGGACAGAGGCGCACAGTTCGCCGGATCCAGTTGCATGATGGGTTTCAACCAGAATATGTAACTAGATACAGGTATCTAGGCTTTGATGTCGCATTACTTGGACTCATTATAACAGGACTTTGTCATCAGTACAAAGAAAGGCTGTAGAGTTGTGGCAGGGTTTCACCCCAGGTATGGTGCTAATGTTAAAATTGTGAAAATGATGTATCTTGCTTATATTAGATCATTGGTTGATTATGCTGCGCCACTACTTGCTCTTGTGTCTGACTGGAAGCTTGGAGGGCTGGAAAAACTGCAGAACGAAGCAATGAGGATCATCCTAGGATGCCCTCGTACTGCCAACATTTTAAATATGCGGAAAGAACTTGATATTCCAAGCATCAGAGATCGTGTTACTGAAAGAAATATCCTAATTGGCGTTAATATGCTTAGGCAAGCCCATTCAAACCCCTGCACAGAAGCCCTCCAAACTTTCCTAAGCACTGGTGAACATCCCTCCAGATGAATCGAAAAAAACTGGAACCGACCTCCGCATGAATCAGATACATGATCTGTGGCAAGTAAGGCAACAGCGGCACTTCCCCGCTCCATGGAATATTACCCCATTCCAAACTACCATTCCTTTCCCCTCAAAACTCTTCTTAAATCACAACCACAGCTTCATCTTGGAGCCAAACATGATGCCTTAAGCTGTATTGATAACTTAGTCACACAGAACTCTGTCACAAATTATTTACTTTGATGGTTCCGTACACCAATCCACTGGTGCAGCTGGTAGTGCTGCTGTTGTCATACAGAGTGATGGCTATCATGAAGAAATTGGAGCACGTATCAATAACTGGGCCTCTACCCTTCAAACAGAACTGTTTGCCATACTCCTTGCACTCAAATGTGTCCATGTATCTAAGGTTGACACTTTAATTGTAACTTATTCTCTGTCATCCATAAATGCTCTCAACTCATTAAGTATAAATTGTGGCATGCTTGTGTCAGAAGCCAGGCACAGGTATGGTAAGATTGTCGACAGTAGAGTCAGAGTGCACATGCTGTGGATTCCATCTCACATTGGTCTTCAGATGCATGATAGAACTGATGAATTGGCTAAGTTGTATGCTTTCAGAGTTAGTAGACTACAATCTTGGGTTGTCAGTTAGCAGTTTGAGAACAATAATACGAAAAGAACTTCAATTGAACTTTATTGACTTAAGACTTAGGGAGATTGACACCAGTCAGTCCATCTATCATCATTCCATCATGCAGGAGGAGTCACATGTCTATGGTGCATCCAACAAAATAAGTAGACTCTTGGATGTCACTACTGCCCGCCTCCGGTTGCGTTATAAGTGTTTTTGGCAGGTTAAATCACCACCACCAGATGTAGACCAAACGAAATGTAAACTTTGCCAGATGGACTATTGTCACACCCTGCGTCATTATGTACTGGAGTGCGATAAAATTAATGAATTTAGAGACAACTCACCCAGAAATGTTCAAGAAATGGCCAAGTATTTTATCCACAGTGGTATATTACAGACCATTCTGGAGAAATACCCTGACTTTGCTCACTGTAAATAAAGCATTACCATGTGTGTGTGTGTGTGTATGTTTGAATGCTCGTGTGCATGTGTGTCTGTGTCTGTTAGTTACCATTTTGTCCTAGGCACATGTCGATTAGACACTGTGTGCGCACCCTCGTGTGTGTGTACTCACCTAATTGTACTCACCTAATTGTGGTTGCAGGGGTCGAGACTCAGCTCCTGGCCCCGCCTCTTCGCTGTCTGCTACTGGGTCTCTGCTCTCCCTGCTCCATGAGCTTTATCATACCTTGTCTTAAAACTATGTATGGTTCCTGCCTCCACTATATCTTTCTCTAGTCCATTCCACTTCCTGACTACTCTGTGGCTGAAGAAATGTTTCCTGACATCCCTTTGACTCATCTGAGTCTTCAGCTTCCAGTTGTGTCCCCTTGTTTCTGTGTTCCCTCTCTGAAACAACCTGTCACTATCTACCTTGTCAATTCCCCGCAGTATTTTGTATGTCGTTATCATGTCTCCTCTGACCCTTCTTTCCTCCAGTGTTGTTAGTCCTATTTCCCTCAATCTTTCTTCATAAGACAGTGGAACTAACCTTGTCGCAAACCTTTGCACTTTCTCCAGTTTCCTTACGTGCTTGACCAGGTGTGGGTTCCAGACTGGTGCTGCATATTCTAGTATGGGCCTGACGTACACGGTATACAGTGTCTTGAACGATTCCTTGTTAAGGTAACGGAACGCTAATCTAAGGTTTGCCAGACGCCCATATGCTGCCGCAGTTATCTGGTTGATGTGTGCCTCCGGAGACGTGCTTGGCGTTATACTCACTCCAAGGTCTTTCTCCTTTGCCGAGGTTTGTAGCCTTTGTCCGCCCAGCTTGTACTCTGTCAGCGGTCTTCTTTGCCCTTCTCCGATCCTCATGACTTTGCATTTGGAGGGATTGAATTCGAGAAGCCATCTGCTAGACCAGATGTCGAGCTTGTCCAGGTCTGTTTGCAGCCCTGCCTGGTCCTCTTCCGATGTGATTCTCCTCATTATTTTCACATAATCCGCGAATAGAGACACTTCTGAGTCTATCCCGTCCGTCATGTCATTTACATATACCAGGAATAACACTGGTCCTAGGACAGACCCCTGCGGTACACCGCTCGTCACAGGCGCCCACTGTGATACCTCACCACGCACCATGACCCGTTGTTGCCTCCCTTTGAGGTATTCCCTGATCCATTCCAGTGCCCTTCCTGTTATACCTGCTTGTTCTTCCAGCTTCTTTACTGATCTCATGTGAGGAACTGTGTCGAAGGCCTTCCTGCAGTCCAGGAAAATGCAATCAACCCACCATTCTCTCTCCTGCCTTACCTCTGTTACTTTATCATAGAACTCTAGGAGGTTTGTTACACAGGATTTGCCTTCCCGGAATCCGTGCTGTCTGGTGTTTATTATCCTGTTCCGCTCAAGGTGTTCCACCATTCTTTTCCTGATGATTTTCCCCAGGACTTTGCACACTATACATGTAAGTGACACCGGTCTATAGTTTAGTGCCTCTTTTCTGTCTCCTTTTTAAAAATGGGGACTACGTTGGCCTTCTTCCATACCTCAGGTAGCTGCCCAGTTTCAAGGGATGTGTTGAATATTATGGTAAGTGGCACACTCAGTACCTCAGCTCCTTCCGAAGAACCCACGGGAGATATTTTCCGGACCCATCGCCTTTGAGGTATCGAGGTCACTGAGTAACTGCTTCACTTCCTCCTCAGTTGTGTGTATGCCCTCTAGCACTTGGTACATCCCTTGTTGGTGACGAACCATGTCCTGCCTACCCAGCTGCCTTCCTTCCTCCATTGTGAATACTTCCTTAAACCTCAAGTTGAGCTCCTCACATACCTCTTGATCATTACTTGTGAGTTCCCCATCTTCTCTCCTCAGCCTTATCACCTGGTCCTTGACTGTTGTCTTCCTTCTGATGTGACTGAACATCAGTTTCGGGTCGGACTTAACTTTCGATGCTATGTCGTTTTCGTACTGTTTCTGGGCCTCCCCTCCGTACTTGTGCATACTCGTTTCTAGCTCTTCTACTAATCTCTTTGTTTACTTGGGTTCTTTGCCTTCTGTACCGTTTCCATTCTCTGATACTCTGAGTCTTTGCCTCCCTGCACCTTTGGGTAAACCAGGGGCTCTTTCTGGCCTTCCCATTTAAACCTTTGCCTCTGGGTATAAACCGTTCCTCTGCCTCCTTGCACTTTGCCCCTACGTATTCCATCATTTCATTTATTGTCAGTCCTTCCATTTCCCTTTCCCACTGAATGTCCTGCAGGAAATTCCTCATGCCCGTGTAGTTTCCTCTTTTAAAGTCTGGTTTGTCTCTTTGTAATTTGTTCATGATTGTAACCATGTATAGGAGTGTAGATGGATCATTACCTTTGTAACTTGCCATGATTGTGACCAGATCTACCTGGAGTTCATTACCTTTGTAACTAGTTCAGCTATCATAACTTTGATCATGATTGTAACCATGTATAGGAGTTTATATGGTTCATTACCTTTGTAACTTGTTCAGCTATCATAACTTTGGGGTCCAGTCCCGAGACCCATTATGTACCTCTGTAATCTTTTGACTACCGCCCACAGGATGGGTATTGGGTGCATAATAAAGATGTTAAACTAACACAGGCAGTGTGTTAGTGCCCAGGCCCTGAGGGACCTCGTGTGAGGGAGAGAGGATTAGGCCTTGTTGACTCAAGGATGCCTGGTCGTGAGGGCGAAGTAGGCGTGGGCAGGCTGAAGTGGCCTGCCCACCGAGAGGCCTGGCCTCTGGTGGAAACTATTAAAACTAGGCATGTAGGCTTACAGTCTACATTTTGCTCGGCTAGCAGACAGCATAGGCTGTCTACATTCGCTCAGCCACCTACCACCATGGTCGTCCTCGATCATGACTGGCTGTAAAAAAAATCTCGGTCTCTCTCTTGCAGTAACAAGGCACAGAACACAAAATAATATATATATATATATATATATATATATATATATATATACATACGTGGACATGAAAAAAAAAACTTCCTACAGGGAGGGAAGAATAAAAAGGTGGTGTGCTTCATGATCTAAGGCGTACTGTCTCCTCTGGAGCGGTGAAGCAGACATTGTAGTAGTCGCTGCAGGGTTCACTCATCTTGGGGCACAACCTGCTAGTGCCCTTGAGTGAGGTATCATCAGTACTCGGCAACTAGGCAGGACTTCTTCTGGCAAGCGACTCAGGACATTTCTTGACTGGTACTGTTGCTGGGGCTGTCACTGCTGGCGAAAGTGTAGCGAGTCATGGCAGGGGCGACTCGGGCAAAAGGTCTGAGGGTTGTAACAGCATACACCGTACTGGAGTGAGCAGACTTGCAGTCAAAGTGACATCATCTTTGTGCAGGAGCTCACTGAAGCTGTGACAGGAGGGAGACAGTCACCTGCCGACAGGGCTAACTGCGGCTTGACGAGTGTCATTCTCTAGACAGCTGGAGTTACAGCAGAGGTTAGTCTAAGTGTCCTCAGACTGGTTCTCTACATATAACTGCACTCTGACGGTCTGGAGGTGAAGTGGAATGGGTCTTGACGGGAATCGTAGCGGGTACGATTCAGATTCAGCAGGACATTACGAGCGGCGAACATAAAGAGCTTTCTGTACACGGGGCTCAGATGCTTGTAACTGATGCCTGAACTGACTAATGTCAGCTGTCAGGTGGTCAATGATGTAACACAAGGGTGCTACACAGTGGTCTGGGCACAGACCATACTGTGGTCCACACACAGTTGTACACAGGACACACGGAAAACTTGCACATGACTTGCGCAGTAAATGATGCTTTTCTGTGCAAAAATCGATACTAAGCCATATATCAACATGTGAGAACACTGACTGAGAGGAATTAATTAACACGACATATATCTTCTCTCAAACATCTCGACAATACTAAAAAATGCTCACTTGAAACTATAACACTCGATGTGACATCATGTGATGTCAGGCGTGACGTCGTGAGGTGATGTCATGGGGTGACATCACGAGGTGATGTCAGGCAGCATGGTGATGTCAGCAGACATCGCGAGGTGACGTCCTGAAGACGTCAAGGATGACGTCGTGAGGTAACGTCAGGGCGGCATAGTGATGCTGCAAGGTGATGCGGCAGCATGGTGGCGTCATGAGGTACTGGGGGCGTGGCGTCGCAGTAACGCCACTTATATTTCTCAGAGAAATTCGGCAAATTTCGGCCTAGATCCTGCTTGTACCCATGTCTGGATGCTGAGACTTGCAGACACAACATCATAATAACTCGTTGAGAGACGGATGTTTCTTGTGTAGGGTGATGAAGTGAAGACAACTTCATTCCCCTTCCTCTCCTCGAGCAACACAACCTGTGACCGCAGCTTCCACCAATGTTTACAGGTTAATTGCGTCATTAATCAAAGCAGGCGAGGAGCAATGATAAGGCCTCGGAGGCTTCTTACTTTATTTGCGATATCGTGGGTACACAGGCCTGGGCACAAACACACTGCCACACTGCCTGTACCCACGACATGCAAATAAAGTAAGAAGCCTCTGAAGCCTTATCATTCATTCACCGCTTTGATCAATGACCAAAGCAATGAACTCATTATACTACCAGAGAGGGGAGGATGAACCAGCAAGATTGGACCTCGTGTTCATCCTGAGTAGCTCGGACACTGAGGACATCACATATGAAAGGCCCCTTAGAGCTAGCGATCATGTGGTTTTGAGCTTTGAATACATAGTAGAGTTACAAGTGGAGAGGGTAACAGGAATAGGATGGGAAAAGCCAAACTACAAAAGGGGGGACTACACAGGTATGAGGAACTTCCTGCAGGAGGTTCAGTGGGACAGGGAATTGGTAGGAAAGTCAGTAAACGAAATGATGGAATACATAACAAAATGCAAGGAGGCAGAGGAAAGGTTTGTTCCCAAGGGCAACAGAAATAATGGGAAGACCAGAACGAGCCCTTGGTTTACCCAAAGGTGTAGGGAGGTAAAAGCTAAGTGCACTAGAGAATGGAAAAAGTACAGAAGACAAAGAACCCAGGAAAATAAAGAGATTAGTCGAAGAGCCAGAAACGAGTATGCACAGATAATGAGGGAGGCCCAGCGACAGTACGAAAACGACATAGCATCAAAAGTCAAATCTGACTTGAAGCTGTTGTATAGCCACATCAGGAGGAAGACAACAGTCAAGGACCAGGTAATCAGGCTGAGGAAACAAGGTGGGGAACTCACAAGAAACGACCAAGAAGTATGTGAGAATAATGACAAAATCCACCAGTGCTTCACACGAGAAGGGAAAATCCTAGTTAAGAAAACAAATGTAGGCCGAGCTTACTATATCACGAATGAAAATGAACTGTCCAAATTCCTTCGAGATGCTAACCTTACAGAGACTGAATAATATCAATGACCTAATCCTTAGTCTGCGTTAGTGCAACAGTTGTACTAGTAACTGCAACCTCACAATCTTATATTTCTCACAAAACTGATTGTATATTAATGTAATTAACTTCAAAGTTGTATATTAATGTAATTAACTTCATATTTGTTCTAATAATCTGCTACCTCACTATATTAAATTTCCCACTAAATATAATTGTACAACCTATTTTTTTACTAAATATATATCTTTTAACTTATCTGTAACCATTTATTTTTATTTTTTTTTATTTTTAATACATATCTATCATTAACATTTCCCAACCCTAACTATTTACAGTATTAGTAATTACTTTTTACTTGAAATTTAATTACAACCTTTTCACTATTGTTTTTCTTTTTATATTCTTATAATCAAACAATTACCTTATTGTGTATGTGACTTAGTTTATATTTTTCTTATAAGCAAATACCAAATAAGTGCAATTATTTACTCATACTTTTAAATACCTTTTTACCATAAGCAAATTTTAGTCACTTTATTTGCTTAATTATATTCTTATATTCAAACAACTACCTCATTGTGTAGGTGACTTACTTTATATTTCCTTAATAAGCAACTACCTGATAAGTGCAATCATTTACTTATATTTTATAAATACCTTTTACCATTAGCCAACTTCAGTCAACTTTCAGTCACTTTATTTGCTTAATTGTATTCTTATATTCAAACAACTACCTCATTGTATATGTGACTTACTTTATATTTCCTTAATAAGCAACTACCTGATAAGTGCAATCATTTACTTATATTTTATAAATACCTTTTACCATTAGCCAACTTCAGT
>WNWK01053841.1:0-11748 GCA_009830355.1 Cherax destructor | reverse complement strand
ACTCTCTGGAGAGACGTAGAATGAGGGAGATATCATCGAGGTGTACAAGTGGATGATGGGCATAAACAAGGAGATATTAATAAAATACTGAGGATATCGAACCAAGTAAGAACCAGAAATAACGGATTTAAATTGGATAAATTTAGATTTAGAAAGGACATAGGCAAGTACTGGTTTTCGAACAGAGTTGTAGATGCGTGGAACAATCTTCCGAGTAGGGTGATAGAGGCTAGGACCTTGGGTGGCTTTAAAAAGAGATTGGACATATATATGAGTGGGAGGGGCTGGGTTTGATTGATGTCGTGAGTACGGGAATAAATTCTTAGGTAGTGGTTGTTTTGATAAGGACCTGCCTTGTATGGGCCAGTAGGCCTTCTGCAGTGTTCCTCCATTCTTATGTTCTTATGTTCTTATGTTTATTGACAACGTTTCGCCCACGCAGTGGGCTTTATCGAGTCACATGCAGCATTCTCCACCTGACCCAGCATTCTCCACATGACTATACCCTATATATAGTCATGTTGCTCATTTTCCAGGTAGATCTGTCTGTGACTCGATAAAGCCCACTGCGTGGGCGAAACGTTGTCAATAAAGGATCACATTATACTGCTTATGTGTTTATTTTTCCATTGTGTCGGTATTTTATACCATTTATTTCCATGGATATAGATTCAATGGAGAACATACAAAGAAGAATGACTAAAATGATTTACAGTATAAGAACATAAGAACATAAGAAAGGAGGAACACTGCAGCAGGCCTGTTGGCCTAAGAAATATCCCGTATGAAGATAGACTTAGAGCATTGAATCTCCACTCTCTGGAGAGACGTAGAATGAGGGAAGATATCATCGAGGTGTACAAGTGGATGATGGGCATAAACAAAGGAGATATTAATAAAATACTGAGGATATCGAACCAAGTAAGAACCAGAAATAACGGATTTAAATTGGATAAATATAGATTTAGAAAGGACATAGGCAAGTACTGGTTTTCGAACAGAGTTGTAGATGCGTGGAACAATCTTCCGATTAGGGTGATAGAGGCTAGGACCTTGGGTGGCTTTAAAAAGAGATTGGACAAATATATGAGTGGGAGGGGCTGGGTTTGATTAGTGTCGTGAGTACAGGAGTAAATTCTTAGGTAGTGGTGGTTTTGATAAGGACCTGCCTTGTATGGGCCAGTAGGCCTTCGGCAGTGTTCCTCCATTCTTATGTTCTTATGTTAAGATTCTATGATTATTACCGATTCTATATCATCACTGAAGGCTCTTGACTCACATAAAGACTCTAACAATATGCTTATTAGAGAAGTCAGGTATACTCAAAAATCCCGGAAAAGGGAAATAATGTACAATTGTTATGGATTCCATCACACATTGGATTACTCACTCATTATAAAGTTGATATGTTAGCCAAGAAAAGTACCCTAAAGGAAAATCTAGATTATACCTTGGTGTATCTGTGTCTAACATTAGGACTTATATTAAGAGAGTGCTTATTTTAAGGACTTATATTAAGAGAGACTTATATTAAGAGAGCAACTGCTCGGAGTTTTGCTTTAATGTGAGGTTATCATTATTCCTACTGGTGTTGGTATTGTTCTTATTGTTGATTCCAGTGTTGGTATTATTCTTATTGTTGCTACCGGTGTTGGTACTGTTCTTATTGTTGCTATCAGTGTTGGTATTGTTCTTATTGTTGGTACCGGTGTTGGTACTGTTGTCGTTGTTGCTACCGGTGTTTGTACTGTTCTTATTGTTGCCACCGGTGTTGGTACTATTTTTATAAGAACATAAGAAGAACATAAGAAAGGAGGAACACTGCAGCAGGCCTGTTGGCCCATACTAGGCAGGTCCTTCACAATCCGTCCCACTAACAGAATATTTGCTCAACCCAATTTTCAATGCTACCCAAGAAATAAGCTTTGACAATTCTACCCACTCATGCGCGAGTCCCACTCAAATCCAACCCCTCTCACTCATGAATTTATCCAACCTAAATTTGAAACTACCCAAGGTCCTAGCTTCAATAACCCTACTAGGCAGACTGTTCCACTCATCAACTACCCTATTTCCAAACCAATACTTTCCTATATCCTTTCTAAATCTAAACTTATCTAACTTGAATCCATTATTGCGGGTTCTCTCTTGGAGAGATATCCTCAAGACCTTATTTATATCCCCTTTGTTAATACCCATTTTCCACTTGTATACCTCGATCATGGTAAATTAGACACATATGCAACACTTGTGTATCTTTATTGAGGAAACGTTTCGCCACACAGTGGCTTCATCAGTCCATACAAAGGAGAATCATAAGAACATAAGAACATAAGAACATAAGAAAGGAGGAAAACTGCAGCAGGCCTGTTGGCCCATACTAGGCAGGTCCTTCACAATTCGTCCCACTAACAGAATATTTGCTCAACCCAATTTTCAATGCTACCCAAGAACATAAGAACATAAGAATGGAGGAACACTGCAGAAGGCCTACTGGCCCATACAAGGCAGGTCCTTATCAAAACCACCACTACCTAAAAATTTATTCCCGTACTCACGACACAAATCAAACCCAGCCCCTCCCACTCATATATTTGTCCAATCTCTTTTTAAAGCCACCCAAGGTCCTAGCCTCTATCACAGTACTCGGAAGATTGTTCCACGCATCCACAACTCTGTTCGAAAACCAGTACTTGCCTATGTCCTTTCTAAATCTAAATTTATCCAATTTAAATCCGTTATTTCTCGTTCTTACTTGGTTCGATATCCTCAGTATTTTATTAATATCTCCTTTGTTTATGCCCATCATCCACTTGTACACCTCGATGATATCTCCCCTCATTCTACGTCTCTCCAGAGAGTGGAGATTCAACGCTCTAAGTCTATCTTCATACGGGAGATTTCTTATACTGTAAATCATTTTAGTCATTCTTCTTTGTATGTTCTCCAATGAATCTATATCCATCCTGTAGTAAGGAGACCAAAACTGAGCTGCATAATCCAAATGAGGTCTCACTAGTGATGTATAGAGCTGTAAAATAACTTTTGGACTTCTGTTGCTTATACTTCTTGAAATAAATCCTAGTAATCTGTTAGCCTTATTGCGCACACTTAGGCACTGTTGTCTTGGCTTTAGATTTCTGCTTACCATGACTCCCAAGTCTTTTCACATTCTGTATGATCAAGCTCAACTTCACCTAGTTTATAAATTCGAGGGATATTTTCATTACCAACGACAAGCACCTTACACTTGTCCACATTGAACTTCATCTGCCACTTTTCAGACCAAGACATTAATTTATCCAAATCCTCCTGGAGTTCACTGTTATCCTCCTCAGAATGAATTATACGGCCTATTTTTGTATCATCAGCAAATTTACTCATGTCACTTGCAATTCCTTCATCAAGGTCATTAATGTAAATTATGAACAACAATGGGCCCAAAACTGATCCTTGTGGAACGCCACTAGTGACAAATCAGGAGGAGTGTGAGGTTGTCAGGCCCTCAATCTTGAGTAGATGTTGTCAGTCCATCAATCTTGAATAGAATAACAGCGTATGAGCAGAGGGAGCTATATACTGTAGACAGGAGAGGTGCAGCAGTTGTAGGAGGTGTCACATTTGTTCAATGTGGAAGTAGGTCGTGCCCAAGGAATAGGCAAGCGAAGAAATCCCTGTATTAAGATACCAAGATGTTGCAGTGTCAGACAGGATGTGAATGAATGGTTCAGAGAACCGACGAGTTGGTAAATTAGACACATATGCAACACTTGTGTATCTTTATTGAGGAAACGTTTCGCCACACAGTGGCTTCATCAGTCCATACAAAGGAGAATCGTGAAGAACAGGAGGAGTGTGAGGTTGTCAGGCCCTCAATCTTGAGTAGATGTTGTCAGTCCATCAATCTTGAATAGAATAACAGCGTATGAGCAGAGGGAGCTATATACTGTAGACAGGAGAGGTGCAGCAGTTGTAGGAGGTGTCACATTTGTTCAATGTGGAAGTAGGTCGTGCCCAAGGAATAGGCAAGCGAAGAAATCCCTGTATTAAGATACCAAGATGTTGCAGTGTCAGACAGGATGTGAATGAATGGTTCAGAGAACCGACGAGTTGGTAAATTAGACACATATGCAACACTTGTGTATCTTTATTGAGGAAACGTTTCGCCACACAGTGGCTTCATCAGTCCATACAAAGGAGAATCGTGAAGAACAGGAGGAGTGTGAGGTTGTCAGGCCCTCAATCTTGAGTAGATGTTGTCAGTCCATCAATCTTGAATAGAATAACAGCGTATGAGCAGAGGAGCTATATACTGTAGACAGGAGAGGTGCAGCAGTTGTAGGAGGTGTCACATTTGTTCAATGTGGAAGTAGGTCGTGCCCAAGGAATAGGCAAGCGAAGAAATCCCTGTATTAAGATACCAAGATGTTGCAGTGTCAGACAGGATGTGAATGAATGGTTCAGAGAACCGACGAGTTGGTAAATTAGACACATATGCAACACTTGTGTATCTTTATTGAGGGAAACGTTTCGCCACACAGTGGCTTCATCAGTCCATACAAAGGAGAATCGTGAAGAACAGGAGGAGTGTGAGGTTGTCAGGCCCTCAATCTTGAGTAGATGTTGTCAGTCCATCAATCTTGAATAGAATAACAGCGTATGAGCAGAGGGAGCTATATACTGTAGACAGGAGAGGTGCAGCAGTTGTAGGAGGTGTCACATTTGTTCAATGTGGAAGTAGGTCGTGCCCAAGGAATAGGCAAGCGAAGAAATCCCTGTATTAAGATACCAAGATGTTGCAGTGTCAGACAGGATGTGAATGAATGGTTCAGAGAACCGACGAGTTGGTAAATTAGACACATATGCAACACTTGTGTATCTTTATTGAGGGAAAAGTTTCGCCACACAGTGGCTTCATCAGTCCATACAAAGGAGAATCGTGAAGAACAGGAGGAGTGTGAGGTTGTCAGGCCCTCAATCTTGAGTAGATGTTGTCAGTCCATCAATCTTGAATAGAATAACAGCGTATGAGCAGAGGAGCTATATACTGTAGACAGGAGAGGTGCAGCAGTTGTAGGAGGTGTCACATTTGTTCAATGTGGAAGTAGGTCGTGCCCAAGGAATAGGCAAGCGAAGAAATCCCTGTATTAAGATACCAAGATGTTGCAGTGTCAGACAGGATGTGAATGAATGGTTCAGAGAACCGACGAGTTGGTAAATTAGACACATATGCAACACTTGTGTATCTTTATTGAGGAAACGTTTCGCCACACAGTGGCTTCATCAGTCCATACAAAGGAGAATCGTGAAGAACAGGAGGAGTGTGAGGTTGTCAGGCCCTCAATCTTGAGTAGATGTTGTCAGTCCATCAATCTTGAATAGAATAACAGCGTATGAGCAGAGGGAGCTATATACTGTAGACAGGAGAGGTGCAGCAGTTGTAGGAGGTGTCACATTTGTTCAATGTGGAAGTAGGTCGTGCCCAAGGAATAGGCAAGCGAAGAAATCCCTGTATTAAGATACCAAGATGTTGCAGTGTCAGACGCTGTTATTCTATTCAAGATTGATGGACTGACAACATCTACTCAAGATTGAGGGCCTGACAACCTCACACTCCTCCTGTTCTTCACGATTCTCCTTTGTATGGACTGATGAAGCCACTGTGTGGCGAAACGTTTCCTCAATAAAGATACACAAGTGTTGCATATGTGTCTAATTTACCAACTCGTCGGTTCTCTGAACCATTCATTCACATCCTGTCTGACACTGCAACATCTTGGTATCTTAATACAGGGATTTCTTCGCTTGCCTATTCCTTGGGCACGACCTACTTCCACATTGAACAAATGTGACACCTCCTACAACTGCTGCACCTCTCCTGTCTACAGTATATAGCTCCCTCTGCTCATACGCTGTTATTCTATTCAAGATTGATGGACTGACAACATCTACTCAAGATTGAGGGCCTGACAACCTCACACTCCTCCTGTTCTTCACGATTCTCCTTTGTATGGACTGATGAAGCCACTGTGTGGCGAAACGTTTCCTCAATAAAGATACACAAGTGTTGCATATGTGTCTAATTTACCAACTCGTCGGTTCTCTGAACCATTCATTCACCTCGATCATGTCTCCCCTCATTCTACGTCTTACAAGTGAATGTAATTTTAGGGTCTTCAATCTTTCTTCGTAAGGAAGATTTCTAATGCTCTTCAATCTTTCTTCGTAAGGAAGATTTCTAATGCTAAAGGAAGATTTCTAATGCTACCGGTGTTTGTATTGTTCTTATTGTCGCCACCGGTGTTGATACTGTTCTTATTGTTGCCAACGGTGATGGTACTGTTCTTATTGTTGCTACCGGAGTTGGTATTGTTCTTATTGTTGGTACCAGTGTTGGTACTGTTGTCATTGTTGCTACCGATGTTGGTACTGTTCTTATTGTTTTTACTGTTCTTATTGTTGCTACCGGTGATGATACCGTTCTTATTGTTGCTATCGGTGTTGGTGCTGTTCTTATTGTTGCTACCGGTGCTGGTACCGTTCTTATTGTTGCTACCAGTGTTGGTGCTGTTCTTACTGTTTCTTTTTGAGTCTGTCAGAAAAGTAGTGTTAGGCTTGCCGACACCAACATAAGAACATAAGAACATAAGAAAGGAGGAACACTGCAGCAGGCCTGTTGTCCCATACTAGGCAAGTCTTTCACATTCCATCCCACTAACAGAATATTTGTTCAACCTAATTTTCAATGCTACCCAAGAAATAAGCTTTGATAATTTTATTTACTCATGTGCAATTCCCACTCAAATCCAACCCCTCTCACTCATGAATTTATCCAACCTAAATTTAAAACTACCCAAGGTCCTTGCTTCAATAACCCTACTAGGCAGACTGTTCCACTCATCAACTACCCTATTTCCAAACCAATACTTTCCTATATCTTTTCTAAATCTAAACTGATCTAACTTGAATCCATTATTGCGAGTTCTCTCTTTTAGATATACCCTCAAGACCTTATTTATATCCCCTTTGATAATACCCATTTTCCACTTGTATACCTCGATCATGTCTCCCCTCATTCTACGTCTTACAAGTGAAGAAATTTAAGGCTCTTGTGAAAAACTGATTTTAGGCGTGATTTACCGTCCTCCAAACTTAGATAGGGAAAAAGAGAGACTACTTTGGGAGGAAATTGTTAAGGCCACAAGGCACGATAACGTAGTAATTCTAGGGGACTTTAACTTTAGTCAGATTGATTGGAATTTCTTGACAGGGAATTTAGAATCTAACGACTTTTTAGAAGTAGTTCAGGATTGCTTTTTGAAGCAGTTTGTAACAGAACCTACAAGGGGAAATAACCTACTTGACTTGGTTCTGGCAAGCAAGGAAACTCTTGTTAATAATTTAGAAATTACAGAGGTACTCGGCTCAAGCGACCACAAGTCAATTACCTTTAGCATTGAATGGATGTATGATAGTAGGGATAATTCAGTAACGGTCCCAGATTTTCGTTTAGCAGATTATAATGGACTTAGAGAACACTTATCAACTGTGGACTGGGGTGACGAAGAGAGGTATCAATATGACAGTTTTCTTAACACTGTACAGGCTGCCCAAAGAACATTTATTCCATATAAAGAAATTAGATCGAATAGAAATGACCCAAAATGTATGAATAATAGGCTCAAATATCGTTTAGGGCAGAAGAAAGGAATTTATAGGCATATCAAAATAAGTGAGGGTCATCTTATGAATCAGTATATTGACATTAAGAGAGATGTTAAAAAGGGGATAAGAAAAGCTAAACGGGACTACGAAATTAAAGTTGCTAGGGATTCGAAAACTAACTCAAAAAGTTTTTTCCAGGTGTATAGAACAAAAGTTAGAGATAAGATAGGTCCCCTTGGAAATAAATGGTATAAAATACCGACACAATGGAAAAATAAACACATAAGCAGTATAATGTGATCCTTTATTGACAACGTTTCGCCCACGCAGTGGGCTTTATCGAGTCACAGACAGATCTACCTGGAGACTGCAGACGACGGGCATTAAACATCTTCAACACACCCAGAGAAGACACTGCTGAGAAGAGATACATAGTCCTTCCCACCAACTCCATTTCCAAACAAGTTTCCAACATTTTTTCTAAGACCTCATTCCGAGTATCCACCTCCACATCCACCACCATTAAGGACATTACCAGTAACAGACAGGAAAAGCTTCAATCCACGGCAGGGGTATACACAATCCCTTGTAATGGCTGCAGCAAATTATACGTTGGCGAAACATCCAGAGACCTACAAACACGCATTTCAGAACACCAGTACGCAGGCAGATCTGACGACTCAAGAAATGCCTGTGTTCAACACCGAAATTTACACAACCATTTAATCAACTACAGAAACGCAAGACTCATCGCAAGAGAAGACAACACGCAATACCGAAGAATCCTAGAATCATCACTCATCTGTATATCTAACAACTTCAACCAGAACAACGGCTTCTACAACATAGCTGAACCTATTGCCAAGAAACTTCTTCAACGCTATCCCACCTAGAACTCAAGAATGGTACACTGCAGGTCCTTTAAGTCACACAATGTTTTTAACTATCACACTACTTTTAAGACTCACATGCAGCTTTCTCCACCTGACTGTACCCTATATATATCTCCATGTTGCTCATTTTCCAGGTAGATCTGTCTGTGACTCGATAAAGCCCACTGCGTGGGCGAAACGTTGTCAATAAAGGATCACATTATACTGCTTATGTGTTTATTTTTCGATAGGTCCCCTTAAAAATAATTATGGGTATCTTACTGACAAAGAGAATGAAATGTGCTCTATCTTTAATAATTATTTTCTCTCGGTTTTCACTCAGGAAGACACTAATAATATCCCAAGAACTAGGTATTTTAGTGGGAATGAAGAAGATAAATTATGTAGTATCACAGTCACTAGTGAAATGGTTATCAAACAGATAGATCGTTTGAAGCAAAATAAATCGCCAGGTCCTGATGAGCTTTTTTCAAGGGTTCTTAAGGAATGCAAAATGGAACTCTGTGAACCCTTAACTAACATTTTTAACCTCTCTCTTCAAACAGGTGTAGTGTCTGATACGTGGAAGATGGCTAATGTAATTCCTATTTTTAAAGCAGGGGACAAGTCGTTACCATCAAATTACCGCCCAATAAGTCTAACATCAATTGTAGGCAAATTACTAGAGTCGATTATAGCTGATAACATAAGAAGCCATCTCGATAGGCATAATTTGATTAATGATACTCAGCATGGATTCACCAGGGGCCGTTCCTGCCTAACTAATTTATTAACTTTTTTCAGTAAGGCTTTTGAGGCAGTTGATAATGATAAAGAATTCGATATTGTTTATTTGGATTTTAGTAAGGCTTTTGATAGAGTACCACATCAGAGACTGTTAAAGAAAGTGGCTGCTCATGGCATTGGGGGAAAAGTGTTGTCATGGATAGAGTCATGGCTCACCAATAGGAAGCAGAGGGTGTGCATAAATGGGGTTAAATCGGAGTGGGGATCTGTAACAAGTGGCGTTCCTCAGGGATCGGTTTTGGGCCCGTTGTTGTTTATAATATATATAAATGACCTTGACCAGAACTGAGCTGCGTAATCTAGGTGAGGCCTTACTAATGATGTATAAAGCTGTAATATAACCTCTGGACTTCTGTTGCTAACACTTCTTGATATAAATCCCAGTAATCTATTTGCCTTATTACGTACGCTTAGGCATTGATGTCTTGGTTTAAGGTTGCTGCTTACCATCACCCCCAAGTCCTTCTCGCAATCTGTATGGCTAAGTTCTATGTTATTTAACTTATAAGTGCTTGGGTTATGGACACTCCTGAGCTTCAGAACTTTGCATTTATCTACATTGAACTGCATCTGCCACTTTTCTGACCAGGAATTGAGTTTGTCTAAATCCTCCTGAAGTTCCCTGACATCTACGTTTGAATCAATTATCCTACCTATCTTCGTGTCATCGGCGAATTTGCTCATATCACTAGTAATTCCTCATCAAGGTCATTGATATATATTATAAACAACAACGGGCCTAAGACTGATCCCTGTGGAACACCACTTGTTACAGATCCCCACTCGGATTTAACCCCATTTATGCACACTCTCTGCTTCCTATTGGTGAGCCATGACTCGATCCATGACAGCACTTTTCCCCCAATGCCATGAGCTGCCACTTTCTTTAACAGTCTCTGGTGTGGTACTCTATCAAAAGCCTTACTAAAATCTAAATAAACAATATCGAATTCTTTATCGTGATCAACAGCCTCAAAAGCTTTACTGAAGAAGGTTAATAAATTAGAAAGGCAGGAACGGCCCCTCGTGAATCCATGCTGAGTATCATTAATCAAATTATGGTTATCTAGATGACTTCTAATAATATCAGCTATAATTGACTCTAGTAACTTGCCTACAATTGAGGTTAGTGACTGTGATAATACATAATTTATCTTCTTCTGGGCCTCTGTAAAAATTAATTACTGGGATATTATTAGTGTCTTCCTGTGTGAAAACCGAGATAAAATAATTATTAAAGATGGAGCACATATCATTCTCCTTGTCAGTAAGATGCCCAGAGTTATTTTTAAGGGGACCTATCTTATCCCTAACTTTTGTTCTATAAACCTGGAAAAAACTTTTTGGGTTAGTTTTTGAATCCCTAGCAACTTCAATTTTATAGTCCCGTTTAGCTTTTCTTATCCCTTTTTTAACGTCCCTCTTAATGTCAGTATACTGATTTATAAGATGACCCTCACCTCTTTTTATGCGCCTATAAATTCCTTTCTTCTGCCCTAAAAGATACTTGAGCCTATTATTCATCCATTTTGGGTCATTTCTACTTGCTCTTTTCTGTCTTGTCAGAGATCACAGTCATCCTATTGACTGGTCTTCTGCTAAAACTGTCTATCCTACTTCTAACTTTCACAGTCGTCGTCTGGTTGAATCCTCCCTTATACACAACTTTCCTTGTATGAATCTTAGCCGTGGCTTTGTCTCTGTAGATGCCTTCCTTTCCCATTACATTGTAAAATGTTCCAAACTTCAGAACATGCGTGACTTAACCCGATTTCTTTTCTCCTCCCTCTTCCCCTTTCCTTTTTTATTTTTCTCCTTTTGGCTTTCTTTCTTCTGCCTTGGGTGTTTGGTCCTTTTTATTCTCCTCCAGTGTTTTTGTTCCTACCCTTTGTGGGCCTCTAGCTCTCCTGCAGTGCTCCTCTTCTTGGTCTTTGACTGACTCCACTACTACTACCACTACCTCTCTGCTTTCCTTTCTTGGCCTATATATTCTGCCCTCTTCTCTCTTTTCTGTTAGTGTGACTTTCTAAATGGTCCAAGTCGGACCTAAACGTCATCGTAAGCTCCTCTCTTCTATGTGCGGGTTATTTGTGTAATGAACAGTGTTCACTCGCTGCTCAGCCTTGGCTGTGGCAGGTGCTCCTGACTGCTCACTTGTTGTGCTGAGGCAGTTGGTGTTTTCAAAGCAAGATGACGACACAGTTCCGGAGAAGAGTGAATACTGTTTGTGTGGAACTCATAAATGGAGCCATTTATCCATCGAATGTTAATGTATTGCTGCCGGCTATCATTCGAGACAAATATGGCATAGCAAATGATGATATTTACGGCGTTGCGCTCAATGGCAGTGCAAGAATATTCATCAAATTGACGACTACCCAAGTTTATGAAGCACTCGTTGATA
>WNWK01053840.1:0-11748 GCA_009830355.1 Cherax destructor | reverse complement strand
AGGGCATAGATGGAGCCCCTGAGAAATGCGAACCAGATGATTACCAATTTCAGTGGCAACGGCAAGAGGGTGTGCTATATCGACACCGGCAACCTGAAGAACAGGAGCCGGGTTGGGGGAGAATTTACCACTCAATTTCCGCACTTTCTTCCAGACTGCACTCATCAAGGAAGCTGAAGTGACGGTGGAAACGTAATCCCGCCAGCAAGTGCGTTTAACGTCGCGTATGACACAGCGAGCAATTGCTCTCCTCTGCTTAAAATCAAGGAGTCTCTCTATGGTTCTGTTATACTGGTACCTGCCCCACGCAGCGCATTTCAAACGTACTGCCCGAGCACAAGCAGGAGACCACCAAGGCACGTACTTCTGAGAATGCTTGCCCGAGGTTTGGGGGATAGAATGCGAAGCTGCTGTGAAGACGGAGGACGAAAAGAGATGTAAAACCTCATCAATGGAGGACGAGGAAGGAGCCTCTTGAAAGGCAGTAAGATGTGCATAAAGGTCCCATTTCGCCCGGTCAAATTGCCAGCGTGGGCTACGAGGAGGTGGAGAATACGAAGGGGACTTAAGGATGATTGGAAAATGATCGCTGTCATGTAAGTCCGGGAGGACAGACCAGGTGAAGTCAAGGACTGTTGAGGAAGAGCAGATGGAGAGATCGATGCAAGAGAAAGAATGAGTTAGAGGATCAAAATGGGTAGGAGAACCCGTATTTAAAACATGGAGCGGGAGAGAAGCAAGAAATGCCTCCAACTGAATGCCACGGGAGTCACAGTGCGACCCTCCCCAGAGAAAATGGTGTGCGTTAAAATCGCCAAGTAACAGAAGGGGTGGCGGCAAGGAAGAAACCAGAAATCAACATCTGGGATAGACAATGCCCGCGAAGGGCAGAGATATAAAGAACAGTGTATACCACTTATTCAAGTGGATACGGGCTGCAGTGTAATGTAGAGAAGAACGCACATAGAGCTGACGGTATGGAATACCAGTGCGTATAAGAAGAGCACTTTCGTTAAAGGTTCCATCGGAAAAAGGATCCGATGAATATAACAAATCATAGCCCGAAAAGGGCTGGATAACAGCGGATTGTAATTTGGGTTCTTGAAAACAGACCCCAACAGGGAAAAACTGGGAGAGCAACACCTGAAGCTAACCCCGGTTACCCCTGAGGCCTCGGATATTCCACTGCAAATAAGCCATGATGTATGGAGAGAAAGATATAAGTTGAAGTTAGAGGTATCTATGGACTAGGGTTAGAAAAGTCCACGTGTGGAGGCAGCGGAAAACTTGTAATCAGAGAAGGAGGGGGACGCTGTATAGGAAGTAGGGGTGTAGATGGAGAAGAGAGAGGAGGAGGAAACGGAGGTGGAGTGGTGTCCATCAACGGTTCAGTCTCTGCAATAAATCCTGCGATAGCTTCCAGCGTTTTGGAAGTCAAAGATGCAGGATGTGGGACCTCATTAGAGATGAAAGGAGGAGGAGGGTAAGCAACAATCTGGGAGACTATAGATGGTACTAAAGTAGAGGGCGAGGAGATGGAAGGGGAAACTGTCAAAGGGGCTTGGGAGGGGACAGGAGTGGAAGCGACCTGGGGAGGGGCAGTCAAGGAAGGAACTTGGGAGGTGACAGGGGATGATATTGAACGAGGAGGAGGATGAACCTCCGCACACGTTACAGAACTAGTCGGAGGTGAAGAACCCGGCAATGGGGATTTTTTGCCGGACTTATGAGAAGAAGGGGGCGCTGAGGATTGGGTGGTGGACGAGGGCGTGTAGACACAGAGCTGTGCAAGTGAGTAGAGGAAGGGGTGTGGACAGTATGGGATGCTGAGGTAGGGACCTCGGAGACAAAAACAGCAAAAGGATTCGAGACAGGGGTGACTGAGGATGGGGCGACCACAGAGGAAGCTGCGGAAGTTGGGACCCCAGAAGTGGGGGGACGTTTAGCAATGCGAGAATAGGAAATACGGGGAAGTCTCCCTTGAAGGCGTAGATGAGAGACGGCCATAGCATATGAGAAGCCTTCTGCCTCTTTGAGACAACGGATTTCCCGCTCATTCAGGTAAACCTGACAATGGCGAGAGTACGATGGATGCGCCTCATGACAGTTAAGGCAAGAGGGAGGTAGATTACAAGAAGGACTGGCATGGTCGTCGGCACCACAGACTGGGCATTCGGCCATGGACCTGCAATATTTTGCTGGATGACCAAAATGCCAGCAGTTTCTACACTTTCGAACTTGTAACCAGTGGCCTGCAATGTAGACCGAGAGTGGAAGTTCACGTCAGTCAAATGTTAAACGAGCTATATTGCAAGGATAACATCTTCGCTTACGGGCAGGGACGACAAAAGTGTCAACTTTGAGGATAGGGAGGTCTTGGAGCTCAAGCTGCTCCAGAATGTCATCACCACATGTCTGGAAATTCCGTTGGACAATGGTGTGGGGTAAAATGATGTTTGTCAATAGTGATAGGAATAGTATCTATGGTCGTAAGGAGAGAAAGATCCCAAGCTTGGCCAGCATTCTGGACTGTGATGATGCGAGTGCCACTCTTGAGAGCGTGAAATGAGATACCTTTACCTACATGGCGTAGGAGAGCTTTACCAATACTATGATCGGAAAGATAGGTATTAGAAGTCGGTCGTAGAGTGAAAAACTTTGTCCATTGAGTAGTGTGAAACAAAGTGCTTAAGGGGAGTGCGTGACAAGCTGGTCGTTTCTGAGATGAATGAGAAGGAAGTGTCGAATCGCTATGTAAGGGTCTTGGTCGTTTGGATGCAGTGGTCCAACGTGTGAAGGGCGAGCAATCTGAAAATTGCCGCACCGAAGAGGGAGAAGCCGGAATCAAGGTCAGAGAAGAGCGAAGGTCAGACGTGTCAAAAGGGCCGGTCAGAACCCTGGTACCTGAAGCAGGTGACGAACTGGCACCAGCAAGAGGTACAGGGGTATTTGAGGTGTCCGAAGTGTTGTCCATTAACGAGGTAGGTTCAGAACTGAGTGCGGTATCAGGAAGGGGCCCGGGGGTAGTAGGTTCATGGATTGGGTCGGCCATGGTTAGGTTACTTCTTTCTTTTTGTTTTTAAGAAAAAAAAAATTAAGAAAATAAAATAAAAAAAAAAAAAAAAAAAAAAAAGGGGGAATGTGGAGGAATAGCTCCTAGGAGGAATGAAAGGGGCGTATTTCCCTCTCCGCGCCCAAGAGGACCTCAACACCGCAACCTCACATCCACCGAGCCACCTCAGCAGACAAAAGAGAAACGGCCGGATACCCGCCACAAAGCATACCTCCTTCGGCCACAACCCCCAGAATTTGAAAGGTGGCCTCCAGAGATACACCCGTCGCCTGAAAGATACCCAAAGCCATTACCCGGGAGACTGGAGAGGGATCGGGACATCCCCAGGCGATCCAGATTCCACGACAAACTACACCACCGCCAAGAACCTCAACGGAATGGGATGGACCACGGTACCCTTCCCCCTACCTAGGAACTAGAATGCCTGTGGAGAGAATCTCCCAGGGTTAAAATGGGAAGGGAATAAGGGAGGGATGAGGAGGAGGAAGAGGAAAGGAAAAAAGGGAAGATGGGATAGGGGAGGGGGATTGGGGGGTAATTAGGTTCGGTCTGAGGAAGAAGACCAAAAGGTCTAATTCCTCAGACCAAGAGCCTCTTCACCACGCCAAGGAGCCCCCCTTGAAGAGGTAGACACAGTACCAGCAAGGTTGTGCTAGACACAGTGCTGTGCTGGCACTGTGTCTAGCACAACCTTGCTGGTACTGTGTCTAGCACTACCTTGCTGGTACTGTGTCTAGCACTACCTTGCTGGTATTGTGTGGCACTACCTTGAAGGTACTGTGTCTTCTACTTTGTCTAGCACTACCTTGCTGGTACTGTGTGTGGCACTACCTTGCTGGTACTGTATCTAGTACTACCTTGCTGGTACTATGTCTTCTTGTACTGTATCTAGCACTACCTTGCTGGTACTGTGTCTTCTTGTACTGTATCTAACACTACCTTGCTGGTACTATGTCTTCTTGTACTGTATCTAGCATACCTTGCTGGTACTATGTGGCACTACATTGCTGGTACTGAGTCTTCTTTAACTGTGTATGACACTACCTTGCTGGTACTGTGTCCAGCACTTCCTTGCTGATACTGTGGCTTACACTACCTCGCTGGTACTGTGTCTTCTTGTACTGTGTCTAGCACTACCTTGCTGGTACTATGACTAGCACTACCTTCCTGTTATTGTGTCTAGCACTACCTTGCTCGCACTATCTCCGGCACCACCTTGCTGGTATTGTGTCATCTTGTACTGTGTCTTCACTACCTTGCTGGTACAATGTGGCACTGCATTGCTGGTACTGTGTCTGGCACTACCTTGCTGGTAATGTGTCTGGCACTACCTTGTTGATACTGTGTGTTCTTTTACTATGTCAAGCAGTACCTTGCTGGTACTGTGTCTAGCACTACCTTGCTGGTACTGTGTCTGACACTACCTTGCAGGTACTGTGTCTAGCACTACCTTGCTGGTACTGTGTCTAGCACTACCTTGCTGGTACTGTGTCTAGCTCTACCTTGCTGGTAGTGTGTCTGATAATACCTTGCAGGTACTGTGTCTAGCACTACCTTGCAGGTACTGTGTCTGACACTACCTTGCAGGTACTGTGTCTAGCACTACCTTGCAGGTACTGTGTCTAGCACTACCTTGCTGGTACTGTGTCTGACACTACCTTGCAGGTACTGTGTCTAGCACTACCTTGCAGGTACTGTGTCTGACACTACCTTGTTGGTACTGTGTCTGACACTACCTTGCTGGTACTGTGTCTGGCACTACATTGGTGGTAGTGTGTGCAACACTATCTTGCTGGTACCGTGTCTTCTTGTACTATGTCCAGCAGTACCTTGCTGGTACTGTGGGTAGCACTATCTTGCTGGTACTGTGTCTGACACTACCTTGCTTGTACTGTGACTTCACTGCCTTGCATGTACTGTGTGTAGACCTTCCTCACTGTGGCCCTGAGTTGGCCAGTCACTAACACCTCTCTCCATAACAAGAATTAGGTACATGAAAACGCGTTTGAAAAACACACACACACACACACACACACACACACACACACACACACACACACACACAACACACAAACACACACACACACACACACACACACACAACACACACACACACACACACACACAAGGTTAGTTCCACAACTCAGGGGTCTGTCCTATGAAGAAAGGTTGAGGGAAATAGGACTAACAACACTTTAGGAAATGAGGGTCAGAGGAGACATGATAACGACATACAAAATACTGCGGGAATTGACAAGGTAGACAGTGACAGGATGTTCCAGAGAGGGAACACAGAAACAAGGGGACACAACTGGAAGCTGAAGACTCAGATGAGTCAAAGGGATGTTAGGAAGCATTTCTTCAGCCACAGAGTAGTCAGGAAGTGGAATTGTCTAGAGAAAGATATAGTGGAGGCAGGAACCATACATAGTTTTAAGACAAGGTATGATAAAGCTCATGGAGCAGGGAGAGCAGAGACCCAGTAGCGGACAGCGAAGAGGCGGGGCCAGGAGCTGAGTCTCGACCCCTGCAACCACAATTAGGTGAGTACAATTAGGTGAGTACACACGATCAGGCCTAGTGTCTAATCGACATGTGCCTAGGACAAAATGGTAACACACACAGCTATGACTCGACCCCTGCACCCACAACTAGGTGAGTACAACTAGGTGAGTACACACACACACACAGTGTCCCAGAGAGTTTTACTCTCAACCATCCAACATTCCACACATAACAAACACAGACAACCTTGAAGCCCACACATATGTCCTGGCCTCAACTGCTGTTCCCAATATCCAGCCCTCATTAGTTTTTAAGAAAACGCGATATGCCCAAATGCGTGTTGACATGGCATTAGTTAGCGTTAAGTGGCACGTGCTGTGAGTTTGGTTAAGTTGCAGGTGTACATTACAGCAAGACTTAAACTCCCCTCATACTGGACGTCTCAAGCTTACACACCAGCCTTTTTTTAATGGCTCTTTCAATTTATAAGTTTTGTAGATGCAGCCTTGTAGATGCGGCACCCACACCAGCCTTGTAGATGTGGCACTCACACCAGCCTTGTAGATGCTGCACTCACACCAGCCTTGTAGATGCGGCACTCACACCAGCCTTGTATATGTGGCACTCACACCAGGAATATTGCTGCACACTAACTGCACCTTTCAAGGCAGGTGAAATTGCTGACCTAGAAAATGTACAGAGAACCTTCACGGCACACATAACTGCGATAAACCACCTCAATTACTCCGTCACCCTTAATCGAGTTTTATGTTGTGAAGTGAACGGAAAACAGCAGTGTTGTGATTGGAGTTCAGACAGAATAAAGAGCCACAACACCGTGAGTGGAACAACACACAAATAACTCTCACATAGATGACACGAACTTACCACAACGTTTTGGCTCGAACCATTAACTTGTTAATGGTGGAACACTCAGCGCTCTGGCAGTAAGAAATAAATGGAACATAATTTAGAACATCAAAGGTACAATTAACAGACGGTTCACAAAATCTACCATCAAGAACACAACCCATAAATACCATCACGTGAACAGATAAAGCGCCGTCAGAACAATAGCTGGGAACCAGGTGTGGGATGAGGGAACCAGGTGTGGGATGAGGGAACCAGGTGTGGGATGAGGGAACCAGGTGTGGGATGAGGGAACCAGGTGTGGGATGAGGGAACCAGGTGTGGGATGAGGGAAACAGGTGTGGGATGAGGGAAACAAGGAGCTGAACAAGCTTTTATTACGACAAGGTTTGGCGAGTTAATCAATACCTTGATGAGGCTCTACACACACCTTGATGAGGCTCTACACACACCTTGATGAGGCTCTACACACACCTTGATGAGGCTCTACACACACCTTGATGAGGCTCTACACACACCTGTATCTTATCACCAAAAAAAACTTCCTGGGCCTCTTTGTTGTCACTTCTTTACTATTCGGCACTACATATATATATGTCGTGCCGAATAGGTAAAACTTGCGATTTTGGCTTTAATAGCAACGCTCTTCTTGCCGAATAAGGAAAGTGAAAATTTTTATATGCAATAAATTCGCAAAAATCATCCAGATCTTAACGAAAAAAAAATATATTTCACTGTTTCTTTATTATTAAATTATTCTAAACATATCTAAAATATATTTAGTTGGATTAGGCTAAATTAAATTGCGCTTGTTATAATAAGGTTAGATAAGTTTTCTAAGGTTCTTTTGGTACAAAATTATTAATGTTTACATTAAACATAAATGACAAAAAGCGTCATTATGCCCAGCCCCGTAAGAACAAGACAATGTATGCATCACTCTATCCACTGGACCAACAATTCTCAAACACCAGGCGCCCAGTGGAACTGAACGTGTTTTCCCTGATGCGAGAACATACGTGGCACGTATGTTCTCGCATCAGGGAAAACACACTTAGTTCCGCTGGGCGCCTGGTGTTTGAGAATTGTTGGTCCAGTGGATAGAGTGATGCGTACATTGTCCTGTTCTCGCGGGGCTCGGCATGGTGACGCAGGATCGAATCCTGGCTAGCTGCAGTTCTGTTTATATATATATATATATATATATATATATATATATATATATATCTCATTCCATCTCTCTCTCTCTCTCTCTCTCTCTCTCACTAGCAGCCAACAATACCTACAACACGTTTCCTTAAAGAACTGGGTTCCAGACTCATCGACACCACCAGGGACCCAAGGGCAGCCACTTTCATGTTCCAGCGCCTCAGCGTAGCCATCCAGCGGGGAAATGCATGCTGCATACTGGGCTCGCATCTGGCTTCGGAGGAGCTGGAGGAGATTCATAATCTTTGATATATTGTACCATTGTATTCATGTTCATGTTTGTGTTTCCCGTCAATGTATTCTGTCTATTAATAAGGCACTCATATAATATATATAGGGGGTGGTAGGAGAAGAAAATATTCAAACAGCTCAGGGGAGAACCTCGAGTTTTCCCTGAGGTACGTTTATTGTCTTCTCTGAGGATGAGGGTCCCCAGTAAAGTTCTAGAAGTGGTACCTCCCTATATATTATATTATATTATATATATATATATATATATATATATAATATATATATAGGAGGAAGGTTACTGAAAGCAGTGAAGAGTTTTTATGAGGATAGTGAGGCTCAGGTTAGAGTGTGTAGGAGGGAAGGGGACTATTTCCCAGTAAAAGTGGGCCTTAGACAAGGATGTGTGATGTCACCGTGGTTGTTCAATATATTTATAGATGGGGTTGTAAGAGAAGTGAATGCGAGGGTCTTGGCAAGAGGTGTTGGGCTAAAAGATAAGAAGCAAATACAAAGTGGGAGTTGTCACAGTTGCTTTTGCTGATGACACTGTGCTTTGGGAGATTCTGAAGAGAAGCTGCAGAGGTTGGTGGATGAATTTGGTAGGGTGTGTAAAAGAAGAAAATTGAAAGTGAATATAGGAAAGAGTAAGGTGATGAGGATAACAAAAGAATAGGTGACGAAAGATTGGATATCAGATTGGAGGAGAGAGTATGGAGGAGGTGAATGTATTCAGATATTTGGGAGTGGATATGTCGGCGGATGGGTCTATGAAGGATGAGGTGAATCATAGAATTGATGAGGGGAAAAGGGTGAGTGGAGCACTTCGAGTCTGTGGAGACAAAGAACCTTGTCCATGGAAGTAAAGAGGGAATGTATGAGAGTATAGTTATACCAACGCTCTTATATGGGTGTGAAGCATGGGTGATGAATGTTGCAACGAGGAGAAGGCTGGAGGCAGTGGAGATGTCATGTCTGAGGTCAATGTGTGGTGTGAATATAATGCAGAGAATTCGGAGTTTGGAAATTAGGAGGAGGTGCGGATTACCAAAACGATTGTTCAGAGAGCTGAGGAGGGGTTGTTGAGGTGGTTTGGACATGTAGAGAGAATGGAACGAGACAGAGTGACTTCGAGAGTGTATAAATCTGTAGTGGAGGGAAGGCGGGGTAGGGGTCGGCCTAGGAAAGGTTGGAGGGAGGGGTAAAGGAAGTTTTGTGTGCGAGGGCTTGGACTTCCAGCAAGCATGTGTGAGCGTATTTGATAGGAGTGAATGGAGGCATATGGTTTTTAATACTTGACGTGCTGTTGGAGTGTGAGCAAAGTAACATTTATGAAGGGATTCAGGGAAACCGGCAGGCCGGACTTGAGTTCTGGAGATGGGAAGTACAGTGCCGGCACTCTGAAGGAGGGGTGTTAATGTTGCAGTTTTATAACTGTAGTGTAAAGCACCCTTCTGGCAAGACAGTGATGGAGTGAATGATGATGAAAGTTTTTCTTTTCGGGCCACCCTGCCTTGGTGGGAATCGGCCGATGTGTTAATAAAAAAAAAATATATATATATATATATATATATATATATATATATATATATATATATATATGTCCGAATAGGTAAAAATTATCAATTAGCAAGAACTAATTTAAAATTAAGTCCTTTCTAAAATTTTCTCTTATACGTTCAAATATATAGTTTTCTCATTTATGCTAATGTAAAAATTAAAAATTTTGTACCAAAAGAACCTTAGAAAACTTACCTAACCTTATTATAACAAGTGCAATTTAATTTAGCCTAATCCAAAAAAATATGCTTTAGATAAGTTTACAATAATTTAATAATAAACAAACACAATGAAATATATATTTATTCGTTAGGTTCAGAATTATTTTTGCGAAATTATTGCATACGCAAATTTTTGCTTGCCTTATTCGGCAAGAGGAGCATTGCTATTTAAGCCAAAATCGCAAGTTTTAACTATTCGCGACATATATATATATTATATATATATATATATATATATATATATATATATATATATATATATATATGCAAAAAGATCACAGTAATCATTATCATAGTTCCTTGATAATGTGAGTAGTCACGAAAGCGCTTGGAATTCCTCTATTTTTTCATAGTGGTTGTCTTGCATATATATATATATATATATATATATATATATATATATATATATATATATATATATATACAAACACTGATCTCTGGCCGAAGGAGACTCGAACCTACTAACCTTGCAACAAGGTTCGCAGTGCTTTACCGATCGTACCACACTGGACAATACCTTGGCGTCCAGCTCACGCTAGACGTTGATCCAAGGCAACCATATTTCAGGCAGGTGGCTTACAGCTTTTCATCTCATCCCCTGCATGCATTGACACAACTAGAGATTTTTACAATGCTAGGAATTCGGAAGAACAGGCGAAATATTCACAAACACTGATCTCTGGCCGAAGGAGACTCGAACCCACGAACCTTGCAACAAGCTGGCTGCCTTGGATCAACGTCTAGCGTGAGCTGGGCGCCAAGGTGGTATGATCGGTAAGCACTGCGAACCTTGTTGCAAGGTTCGTAGGTTCGAGTCTCTTTCGGCCAGAGATCAGTGTTTGTATATATATATATATATATATATATATATATATATATATATATATATATATATATATAAATTTAGGGATGCATCGGATGTGAAAATCTAGATATCCGCGGATGCGGATGTGTATACGGATGTCTTACTTACCTATTTTGCGGATGCGAATGTAAGAAATTGTGCGGATGTTCCGCGGATTCGGGTATCCGATACATCACTAATATATATATATATATATATATATATATATATATATATATATATATATATATATATATATATATATATATATATATATATATATATATATATATACTATATTAATATAATGATGAGAGTTCAGAGAGAGAGAGATGCAGGTACTGAGTGTGAGGTTATTATACAAAAAGTACCCATCTCTGGAGAAGCTGAACTATCACGTTAATGTAAATACTCATCAAATACACAGTCCTGACACGAGTCTTAGTCATATGTCCAGCACTCGTCGAGGTTCCTGAAGGAGGGTTCTTGATGGTATAGTGGCACTGATAATGCTGCTGAGGTGGAGGCCACAACCCACTTGAAGACTTGGCCTCCAGTGTTGAAGTGTCACCAGGTCAGATATTCACCACCTGTGAGATCAGATCATGATCTGGGACAAAGAACTGATAGCTACCCACAAGGGCAGGTCACCTCAGGTCAGCCACCACTGTGTCTTACAGCCGGAAACACTAGTGCGGCTCTAGTCTCAGCCGGGTCTTGCGGTAGTGGAAGCACCAGCAGTTGTCTGCGCACAGGAAGCATAACTTAACAATGTAACAGTGATGGATAAGTGATGGATAAGTGGGTGTCATGCGTGTTGTTAGCAAGTAACGTGCGTGTTACAAGCACGTTTAGTACGTGTTCGTATTGGTGAAATCAAGTTCTTCCAGTATTTGTAAATGACACTTGGGTTGTTCCAGTGTTTGTAAATGACACCTGGGTTGTTCCAGTGTTTGTAAATGACACTTGGGTTGTTCCAGTGTTTGTACATGACACTTGGGTTGTTCCAGTGTTTGTAAATGACACTTGGGTTGTTCCAGTATTTGTACATGACACTTGGGTTGTTCCAGTGTTTGTACATGACACTTGGGTTGTTCGTGTTTGTACATGACACTTGGGTTGTTCCAGTGTTTGTAAATGACAGCTGGGTTGTTCCAGTGTTTGTAAATGATACTTGGGTTGTTCCAGTGTATGTACATGACACTTGGGTTGTTCCAGTGTTTGTACATGACACCTGT
>WNWK01053839.1:0-11748 GCA_009830355.1 Cherax destructor | reverse complement strand
TTTTTTTTTTTTTCCCCCAAAAATGGGGTTTTTAACCTTTTGGGATGTTATTTTGCCCTTTTTAAATTCTCTGGGGGAAAAAACATACTCTGTCCCGTTGTACATTATTAAGAAAAAATCATAAACGCAGATCCCATCGTAATCGTTAGCTAGATTACCCCAGTCGAGATTAAAACAGGTGTTCCCAAAGGGCCCAATATAATCGGCAGAACGAAAATCAGGAACTTTTACCGTATTATCCCTATTCTCGTACCCCCATGTAATATTAAAAGTAATGGATTTGTAATCACTAGCCCCCAAGCTCTTCAGTGACCCTCCAGATTTTTTACAAGGTTTCTTTATTTGACAAGACTAGGTCGAGCAAATTATTACCTCTGGTAGGCTCCTCACACCTGCTGAAAGCAGCCCTGAACTACTTCCATAAAGTCACTGGACTCCAATTCCGGTGAAGTCCGGGGGTCAATTTGACAAAATTTAAAAACCCCTACTAACACTCGTTTTGTGCCTAGAAGCCCTAACAATTTCTTAAAAAAGTCTCCCTCTATCGTGACCCAAGCCTGGGGGGGTCGGTATATTACCCCTAGAATCATTTTTTCTTGACCTTCTAGCTCTACCCAAACAGATTCTGTTAATGATCCATCTTTTTTTATGCCTTTTTTATGAAAGAAATTTTATATTTTCTCGTACATACAATGCAACTCCCCCCCTTTTCCCCAAATTATATCTATCTACATGAACTTAAACCCCTGAATTTTGACCCCCGCAATCATATCCCGACTCTTGGTATTATACCATTTTTCCCAGTTATTGCAAAGAATCAATTTTCCCCACATGCTCCCAAACGTAATTCGTTAATTTTATTTCTGGGCCCGACGGTTAGTATAAAAAAAATTGATATGTATCTTCTTGTAAACCCTTTTTTAAACCCTTTGTTTTTTTTCTGTTACTATCATTACCCTGTGTCCTCAATTACTGTTTTTTATTTTTTATGATATCAAAGCCTGAATCAATATTTTGGCCCTCATTATTTCCTTCCCCAAACCCATACCTCTAACTAATCCCAAAAAAAGGGAAAAAACTCAATTTTAAAAAAATTTTCCCCCCCAAAAAAAAAATTTTTTTTTGGGGAATGGGGCCTTTTCCCCCAAAAAAAAAAAACCCAAAAAAAAAAGGTCTTGGGGGTTTTCCCCGAAAAAAAAAAAGGCCCAAAAAAGGGGAAAAAAAAAAAAAACCGGAATTTTTTAAAAAAAAAAAAGGTTTGGTTTTTTTTAAAAAAAAAAAACCCCCCCCCAAAAAAATTTTTTTTAAAAACAAATTTAAAAAAAAGGGAAAAAAAGGGGGGAAAAAAAGTTTAAAAATTTTTTGGGGGGTTTAAAAAAGGGGGAAAAAAAATTTTTGGGGGCCCAAAAAAAAAAATTTTTGGGAAAAAAATTTTTAAAAAAGGGGAATTTAAAAAGGCCGGTTTTTAAAGGGGGCCCCCAAAAAAAAATTTTTGGTTTTTTTGGGGGGGGGGGTTTGGAAAAGGGGGAAAAAAAAGGGGGAAAAAAAGGGGGGGGGGGGTTTTTTTTAAAAAGGGGGAAAAAAGGGGGGGTTTTTTGGGGGGGGGCCCCCCCAAAAATTTTTAAAACCCTTTTTTAAAAAAAAAAAAAACCCCAAAAAAGGGGGGGCCCCTTTAAAAAAAACCTCCCTTTTTTTTCCCCCAAAAATTTTAAAAAGGGGCCGGGAAAATTTTCCCAAAAAAGGGGGGAAAAAAATTTTGGACTTAGGGTGATGGCAAGCAGCAACCTTAAACCAAGACAGCAATCTAAGCGTACGTAATAAGGCCCAAATAGATTACTGGGATTTATGTAAAGTGTTAGCAACAGAAGTCCAGAGGTTATATTACAGCTTTATACATCATTAGTAGGCCCCTCACCTAGATTATGCAGCTCAGTTCTGGTCTCATATTACCAGAATGGACATAAATTCGTTAGAAAACATTGAGCGTAGAATGACTAAATTAATACATAGCATTAAATCTTCCTTACGAAGAAAGATTGAAGACCCTTAAATTACATTCACTTGTAGACGTAGAATGAGGAGACATGATCGAGATAATACAAGTGGAAAATGGAGTATTAACAAGGGGATCTAAATAAGATGCTTGGTATCTCTCCAAGAGAGAACCGCAATAATGGATTCAAGTTAGATAAGTTTAGATTTAGAAAGGATATAGGAAAGTATTGGTTTTGGAAATAGGAGTAGTTGATGAGTGGAACAGTCTGCCTAGTAGGGTTATTGAAGCAAGCACCTTGGGTAGTTTTAAGAAATTTAGGTTGGATAAATTCATGAGTGAAAGGGGGTTGGATTTGAGTGGGAATTGCACATGAGTAAAAATAAAATTATCAAAGCTTATTTCTTTTGTAGCATTGAGAATTAGGTTGAACAAATGTTCTGTTAGTGGGATGGAATGTAGAGGACCTGCCTAGAATGGGCCAGCAGGCCTGCTGCAGTGTTCACTCCTTTCTTATGTTCTTATGTTCTTATAAAGAACGTAAGAAAGGAGGAACACTGCAGCATGACTCCACTAACAGAAATATTTGCTCAACCCAATTTCAATGCTACCCAAAGTAAGCACGTCTACCCACTCATGCGCAGGTCACTCCAGCCCTCACTCATGAATTTGTAGCCTAAATTTGAAACTACCCCGGGTCCTAGCCAATAGCCCTACTAGGCAGACTGTTTCGCCATCAACTACCCTGGCTTCCCAAACCAGCCACTCTATATCTGCCAAATCTGGCTTATCTTGAATCAGTACGAGTTCTCTCTTCGAATCCTCAGACATATCCCTTTGTTATGCCTATTTTCCCTTGTATACCTCGATCATCTCCCATCATTCACGTCTTACAAACGAATGTATTTAGGGTCTTCAGTCTTTTCTTTCGTAAGGCATTTCAATGCTATTTAGTCATTCTACGCTGAATGTTTTCTAACGAATTTATGTCCATTCTGTAATATGGGACAGAAACTGGCTGCATATCTAGGTGAGAGACACTACTAGAACCCTTTCAAAGATTTTTGTATTATGGGACGTTGGCAATTGGTCTGCATAAGAACAAGAATGGAGGGAACACTGCAGAAGAGGCCTACTGGCCCTTACCATTTAGTCCTTATCAAAACCTACTACCTAAATTCAAGTACAGTACTCGGCACAAATCAAGGCAACCCCTCCCACTCCTTATATTTGTCCAATCTCTTTTAAAGCCACCCAAGGTCCTAGCCTCTATCACAGTACTCGGAGAGGTGTTCCACGCATCTACAACTCTGTTCGAAAAAACCAGTACTTGCCTATGTCCTTTCTAAATCTAAATTTATCCAATTTAAATCCGTTATTTCTGGTTCTTACTTGGTTCGATATCCTCAGTATTTTATTAATATCTCCTTTGTTTATGCCCATCGTCCACTTGTACACCTCGATGATATCTCCCTCATTCTACGTCTCTCCAGAGAGTGGAGATTCAACGCTCTAAGTCTATCTTCATACGGAGATTTCTTATACTGTAAATCATTTTAGTCATTCTTCTTTGTATGTTCTCCAATGAATCTATATCCATCCTGTAGTAAGGAGACCAAAACTGAGCTGCATAATCCAAATGAGGTCTCACTAGTGATGTATAGAGCTGTAAAATAACTTTTGGACTTTTGTTGCTTATACTTCTTGAAATAAATCCTAGTAATCTGTTAGCCTTATTGCGCACACTTAGGCACTGTTGTCTTGGCTTTAGATTTCTGCTTACCATGACTCCCAAGTCTTTTTCACATTCTGTATGATCAAGCTCAACTTCACCTAGTTTATAAATTCGAGGATATTTTCATTACCAACGACAAGCACCTTACACTTGTCCACATTGAACTTCATCTGCCACTTTTCAGACCAAGACATTAATTTATCCAAATCCTCCTGGAGTTCACTGTTATCCTCCTCAGAATGAATTATACGGCCTATTTTGTATCATCAGCAAATTTACTCATGTCACTTGCAATTCCTTCATCAAGGTCGTTAATGTAAATTATGAACAACAATGGGCCCAAAACTGATCCTTGTGGAACGCCACTATGACAAATCCCCATTCAGATTTGGCCCCATTAATGGAAACTCTCTGCTTTCTATTGGTAAGCCATGCCTCTATCCATGCTAGAACTTTACCTCTATACCATGAGCTGCCACCTTTTTTAAAGAGTCTCTTGTGAGGTACTCTATCGAAGGCCTTACTGAAATCCAAGTAAACTATATCATATTCTTTATCACTGTCTACTGCCTCAAATGTTTTATTGAAAAACGTCAGTAAATTTGTCAGGCAGGAACGACCTCTCGTAAACCCATGCTGAGATTCATTAATCAAATTATGTTCTTCAAGGTGACTTCTGATAATATCAGCTATAATTGATTCTAATAATTTGCCTACTATAGACGTAGGCTTATTGGACGGTAATTTGATGGAATGGACTTATCCCTGATTTGAATATAGGAACTACATTAGCTATCTTCCACATCTCTGCAAACACCAGTTAGGATGGACGTATTAAACACATTCGTTAATGGCTGACTAAGTTCCATTTGCATTCTTTAAGTACCCTGGAAAACAACTCGTCGGGTCGGGACTTATTTTGCTTCAGTTTATCTATCTGTTTGATAACCATGTCCTCGTGACAGTAATATTAGTTAATTTGAATTCTTCAGGAACTGAATAATTGTTAATTTCTGGAATCTCATTTACGTCTTCTTGTGTAAAGACTGACAAAAATAGTCATTAAATAGAGAACACATTTCCAGTTCGTTATCCGTCAGCTGTCCATTCCCAATTTTCAGAGGTCCTACCTTTTCCCTCACCTTCGTCCTGTACACTTGAAAGAACCCTTTGGATTAGTCTTTGATTCATTAGCAACCTTAATCTCATAGTCACGTTTAGCCTTTCTAATCCCTTTTTACTTCTCTTTTCAACTGAACATATTGGTCAATAAGGTTAACATCTCCTCTTTTGATGCGCCTATAAATTCCTCTTTTCTCCCTAATAAATGTTTAGCCTCCTGTTAATCCATTTGGGATCGTTATTATTTGACCTAAATTCTCTCTGGGGAATAAACATACTCTGTGCACGTTGTACATTATTAGAAACAAATCATAAACGCAGATCCCATCGTAATCGTTAGCTAGATTACCCTAGTCGAGATTGACAGGTGTTCCCTAAGCCCAATATAATCGGCAGAACGAAAATCAGGAACTTTTACCGTATTATCCCTATTCTCGTACTCCCATGTAATATTAAAAGTAATGGATTTGTGATCACTAGCTCCAAGCTCTTCAGTGATCTCCAGATTATTTACAAGAGTTTCTTTATTTGACAAGACTAGGTCAGCAAATTACCTCTGTAGGCTCCGTAACACTGCTTCAGAAAACAGTCCTGAACTACTTCCATAAAGTCACTGGACTCCAGATTACCGGTCAAGAAGTCCAGTCAATATGACTAAAGTTAAAATCCCCTACTAACACTACGTTATTGTGCCTAGAAGCCCTAACAATTTCGTCCCAAAGAAGTCTCCCTCTATCGTGATCCAAGCCTGGAGGTCGGTATTTTACACCTAGAATCAGTTTTTCTTGACCTTCTAGAAACTCTACCCAAACAGATTCTGTTAATGATCCATCTATTTTTATGCCTGTTTTTATGCAGCAATTTATATTTTCTCATCATACAATGCAACTCCACCCCCTTTCCCATTATATCTATCTACATGGAACAACTTAAACCCCTGAATATGACACTCAGCAATCATATCCCGACTCTTGGTATTATACCATGTTTCAGTTATTGCAATGACATCAAAGTTCCCAGCACATGCTCCCAAAAGCGTAATTCGTTAATTTTATTTCTGGCGCTTCGACAGTTAGTATAAAATACATTGATATGTATCTTCTTGTGAACCTTTTTCAGCTTTTGTTTTACACAATTTCTGTTACTATCATTACCCTGTGTCACTCGATTACTGTTATTGTTATGATTTATGATATCAAACCTGAATCAATTTTTTGGGCCCCTCATTATTTACCATTCCTAAACCCATACCTCTAACTAATCCTAGTTTAAACCCCTAACAACATCCTCAACTGAGCTAGAGAGAAATTCTACACCTGCCCTGGATAAGTGAACCCCATCCCTGGCATACATGTCATTTCGGCCATAGAAGTGGTCCCAGTTGTTAATGAATGGGACTGCATTATCCTTACAGTGTTTGTCCAGCCAGCAATTTATACCAATCGCTCTGGACAGCCATTCATTTCCAACACCCCTTCTTGGCAAAATGCCACATAACAGGCCCTCCCTTTTTCCCTAATGATGTCTATTGCTGCCTTATACCTACTAACTAAATCCTCACTTCTACGCTTGGATACATCATTGCCTCCAGCACTGAGGCAGATAATAGGATTGATCCATTACCATGCATGATGTTGTCAAGTCGGCTAACAATGTCTTCCATCCCATCCCCAGGAAAGCAAACCCTCTGTCTCCTGCTCCTATCTTTCAAGCAGAAGGCCCTATCCATATATCTAACTTGGCTATCCCCAACAACAACAATGTTTTTACCTTCCTTGGTACAGTTCGTCGTGACGTTCCCACTAGTCGACTCACATTCGTCTGGAAGCACAGAAAAGGAGTTCGAAGTTTCCACAGCAGTCTCTTTCTTCTTCGTCGTTACTACCTCTCCATTCGTCTTCTTGATCTTCAACTTCGTCCCATGCTGTCCGGCCACTGCCCAGGTTACCTTCTTGACCTGAGGACTCACAACAGGAGGACTACTACGAATCCTCTTGTTTTCCTCCGTCAATCGCCGTATCTCAAGCTTCGCTACCCTCAATTCCTCCTTAAGCTGCTGGTAAAGTTGCTCAATAGGGGGCATCTTGATTCAGTCCACAGGGAGTACACTAGACACGTCTTCACTGAGCTAAGAACAGGTCACCACCTAATAAAAAGGACCCCAATGGAAATAAGTCACTCTGTCTGACTTTTTGGGCTATCCTAGGTTCTCTACACATATGCTGCTATGTATGATAATCTATGTGTTTGTGTATACCTGAATAAACTTACTTACTTACTTACATCGTCTGCCGAGTCTTTTGCTTTCGTAGGGAGTGACACGGAGTACAGGTTTAGGAACTTCAAGCGTTCCCAGTAATTGAGGTGGTTTATCGCAGTTATGTGTGCTGTGAAGGTTCTCTGCACATTTTCTAGGTCAACAATTTCACCTACCTTGAAAGGTGCAGTTAGTGTGCAGCAATATTCCAGCCTAGATAGAACAAGCGACCTGAAAAGTGTCAACATGGGCTTGACATCCCTGGTTTTAAAGGTTCTCATTATCCATCCTGTCATTTTTCTGGCAGATGCGATTACTACAGTGTTATGGTCTTTGAAGATGAGATCCTCTGTCATGATCACTCCCAGGTCTTTGACATTAGTTTTTCGCTCTATTGTGTGGTTGGAATTTGTTTTATACTCCGATGAGATTTTAATTTCCTCACGTTTTCCATATCGGAGTAATTGAAATTTCTCATCATTGAACTTCATATTGTTTTCTGCAGCCCATTTAAAGATTTGGTTGATGTCTGTTTGGAGTCTTGCAGTGTCTTCAATGGTGGACACTGTCATACAGATTCGGGTGTCATCTGCAAAGGAAGACACAGCACTGTGGCTTATATCCCTGTCAATGTCTGATATGAGGATGAGGAATAGGATGGAGCAAGTACTGTGCCTTGTGGAACAGAGCTTTTCACAGTAGCGCTCAGACTTTACTCTGTTGACTACTACTCTTTGTGTTCTACATGTTAGGAAATTATAGATCCATCTACCAACTTTTCCTGTTATTCCTTTATCACGCATTTTGTGTGCTATTACACCATGGTCACACTTGTCAAAGGCTTTTGCAAAATCTGTGTATATAACATCTGCATTCTGTTTATCTTCTAGAGCATCCAGGACCTTGTCGTAGTGGTCCAGTAGTTGGGACAGACAGGAGCGGCCTGCTCTAAACCCATGCTGTCCTGGGTTGTGCAATTGATATGTATCAAGATGGGTGGCGATCTTGCTTCTTAGAACCCTTTCAAAGATTTTTATGATATGGGACGTTAGCGCAATTGGTCTGTAGTTCTTTGCTATTGCTTTACTGCCCCTTGTGGGCGGGCTATGTCTGTTGTTTTTAGTAGCTGCGGGACGATCCCAGTGTCCATGCTCCTCTCCATAGGATGTTAAAAGCACGTGATAGGGGCTTCTTGCAGTTCTTGATGAACACGGAGTTCCATGAGTCTGGGCCTGGAGCAAATTCATAAGCCAAATAATTAAATATAAATGAAAAGTTCAACACTTATTACAGTTCTGGTGGAGGTGGACAGACAGCTTAACACACCAACATTCTTCCACACACAATAAAACATTCACAAAAAAACACTTAAACTGCTGATTAAGTATAAAAAAAATATATTTAATGTGGATGATTTGTATAATATAAATAGAACTTCCAAATTTTCATTGAGTGGCCTCACCTTGGTGGCCACACCTTGGTGGGGGAACTGGAGGGTAGCTTGGCTGCGTCTAGCTGGTGTACGGTCGTGGTTGTCTTGGTGGGTGTAATTACTGGACGCAGTTTTCTGTGTGTCACCTCCAGTAATTCCACCCACCTGGACAGTTCTACCGTAGACCAGCTAGACAAGACCACGTTCTCATCTACCTAGATCACTGGGGGTGGCTAAAGATATCCTAAGGGAAGGGGGGGAAAAGGGGGAGACACCCGGGGGCCCACGGATGGATTCCTGGACACATGGAGGGGGGAAAGACGAGGATACTGGTGGTTGAGGAAAAAAACAGCGGGGAGTAAAAAATATGTCTTTTTTCATCCCCCGATTGCTTTCTGCACGGGAATGACCCAAATGGGTTTAACACTTTACCTAAAAAAAATCGTTTTTTTCCCCAAGTCTACCCGTCTGAAGGAATATTACCTTCTATGACACACTGTTTTTCCAGTTTCCCTCTGTTTTTTTTTCTATGACGTACTGTGGTAGTGGGAGAAGACGTGGTACTGTAGAAGAAGACGTGGTAGGGGGGAAAAGGGACGTGGTAGTGTAGAAGAAGACTTGGTAGTGTAGAAAAAAAACGGGTAGTGGGGAAAGGGGACGTGGTAGTGTTGAAAAAAGACAAAAATATGGAGAAAAACGTGGTAGAAAAAAAGACGTGGTAGTGTAAAAAGGGGCTGGTGTGTAAAAAAAAAGGGGCTGGTATTTGGGAAAAGACGGGGGAGTGTAAAAGACGGGTAGTGTAGAAGAAGACGTGGTGTGGGGAAAAGACGTGGTAGTGTAGAAGAAGACGTGGTAGTGTGGAAGAAGACGTGTTATTGTGGAGAAGACGTGGTAGTGTGGAGAAAGACGTGGTAGTGTATAAGAAGACGTGGTAGGGGGGAAAGGGGCGTGGTAGTGTAAAAAAGACGTGGTAGGGGGGAAAAAAGACGTGGTAGTGGGGAAAAGACGTGGTAGTGTAGAAGGCGTGGTGGTTGGAGAAGACTGGTAGTGGGGAGAAGACGTGGTAGTGTGGAAAAAACTTTAGTGTGGAAGAAGACGTGGAAGTGGGGGAAAAGACGTGGTAGTGGGAGAAGACGGGGAAGTGTGGGGGAAGACGTGGTAGTGGGGAAAAGACGTGGTAGTGTGGAGAAGACGTGGGGTGTGGAAGAAGACGTGGTAGTGTGGAAGAAGACGTGGTAGTGTGGAAGAAGACGTGGTAGTGTGGAGAAGACGGGGTTTTTTTGGGGGAAAAGAAGACGTGGTAGTGTGGAAAAAAGAGGACTTGGTAGTGGGGAAAAGAAGAGGACGTGGTAGTGTGGAAAAAAAAGAGGACTTTTAAAAGTGGGAAGAGGACGTTGTAGGGGGGAAGAAGACGTGGTAGTTGGAAAGACGTGCTAGTGTGGAAGAAGACGTGGTAGGGGGGAAAAAGAAGACGTGGTAGGGGGAAGAAATGGTAGGGGGGAAAAAAAGACCCCCTTTTGGGAGGTGGAAGAAAAAGGACGTGGTAGTTGGAAAAAAAAGAGGACGTGGTTTTTGGGGAAGAAGGTGGTAGTGGGGAAAACGTGGTAGTTGGAAAAGAAGAGGGTGTGGAAGAAAATGGTAGTGTGGAAAAACGTTAAGTTAAGAAAAGGCAATGTAAAAGAAACGTGGTAGTTGGAAAAAACGTTTTTTTTGGGGAAAGAATGGAAAAATGTGGGAAGAACGTGGTAGTTGGAAAAGAACGTGGTAGTGTGGAAGAAGACTTTAGTGTGGAAGAAGAGGACGTGGTAGTAAGAACATAAGAACATAAGAAAGGAGGAACACTGCAGCAGGCCATTGGCCCATCAGGCACCCCCTTACAATCCGTCCCACTAACAGAATATTTGCTCAACCCAATTTTTAATCCCCCCCCCAAAAAATAAGCTTTGACAATTCTACCCACTCATGCCGGGGGCCCCCTCTCCAACCCCTCTCACTCATGAATTTATCCCCAAACCCCCCAAATTTTAAACTACCCAAGGTCCTAGCTTCAATAACCCTACTAGGCAGACTGTTCCCCCCTCCCTTTTTTCCCATTTCCCCAAACCCCAAAACCCTTTTTCCCTTTTTAAATCTAAACTTATCCCAAAATTTTTTTTATTGCCCCGGGCTCTCTTGGGGAAAAAACCCTCAAGACCTTTTTTTTATCCCCCCTTTTTTTAAAACCCATTTTCCCTTGTATCCTCGATCATGTCTCCCCCATTCTACCCTCTTACAAGTGAATGTAATTTTAGGGTTTTCAATCTTTCTTCGTAAGGAAGATTTCCCAATGCTATGTATTAATTTAGTCATTCTACGCTGAATGTTTTCCAATTTATGTCCATTCTGTAATATGGAACCCCGAACGAGCTGCAATCTAGGGGGGGCCTTACTAATGATGTATAAAGCTGTAATATAACCTCTGGACTTCTGTTGCTAACACTTCTTGATATAAATCCCAGTAATCTATTTGCCCCTTTTTTCGTACGGGGGAGGCATTGCTGTCTTGGTTTAAGGTTGCCACCATCACCCCCCCAAAAACCCCTTTTTGCAATCTGTATGGCTAAGTTCTACGTTTTTCTTATAAGTGCTTGGGTTATGGGCATCCCCGGGGGTTTAAAAAACCCCTTTATCTACATTGAACTGCATCTGCCACTTTTCGACCACGAATTAAGTTTGTCTAAATCTTCCTGAAGTTCTATGACATCTATGTTTGAATCAAAATTTTCCCCCCTTCGTGTCGTCGGGGGAAATTTTCTCATATCCCCTATTTAAATTTTCCCCCCCAAGGTCATTGATATATATTATAAATAACAATGGGCCTAAAAATGATCCCCCCCGGGGGCCACTTTTTACAAGTCCCCTTTGGTTTTTAAACCCCCCCTTTTGCAAACTCCCCGCTTCCTTTTTTCCACCTAAAAGGGGGCCCCTTTTTTCCCCCCACCCTTTTCTTTTCCCCTACCCCCTTTTTTTTCCACACTTTCCCCCCTTTTTCTTCCCCACTACCACGTTTCCCCTTTTCCCCCCCTACCACGTCCCTTTTCCACACTACCTCCTCTTCTTCCCCCCTCTCGGGTCAAGAGGACGTGGTAGTGTGGAAAAGCTGGGGGGTGGGGAAAAAACGTGCTATGTGGAAGATGACGTGGTAGTGTGGGGAAAAAGTGGGGGGGGTG